>LPNX010578094.1:161311-253381 GCA_001517045.1 Pseudotsuga menziesii
CCCTTTGGTGTATCACCCTGGTGTGATTCCTCTTCTGTGGCCTCCTGCTTATCGTCGTCCTCGTCACTGTCTGAATACACCTCAATGTAATGTGCCTTCGCCTTCCCGGCGCATCTGTGTCCTGGTACCCATGGTTCCTGGCAAGTGAAGCACAACTTCTTCCTTCTCAAATCTTTCCTGGTGTCTTCATCTATCCAGGTTTTCTTGGGCACATCCTTCTGGAAGGGTTTCCTGTCCTTGTCCCTAACAGAAAAATTGGTTTTCAGAGGGAATTTGTTTTTAGGGACTGAATCCTGAAGATCCCTTGCCCAGCTAATAGCATCCTGCAGAGTGAGGGGTTTGTAGGCTTTCACCCATCCTCGTAGTGGCTCTATGAGGGCCTCAGTGAATAACATAGTCAGTCTGCTCTCTAACACATCTGTTACCATAACGGCTAGCCTTTGGAACTCTGAAATGAATGATTATGTGCTACCAGTCTGCTTGAGTTGAGCCAACTCCCTGAAATGGATCTCTGGATCTTTCCTGTCGAACCTCTCCATGAGTCTCTGAGTGAACTCACCTTAAGAATGTATGGTGTTGTGACCCAATGTCACCAGTCCGTGGTACCACCATTCATGAGCCTCTCCGTCCAAGTGAAGTGTAGCCAACTTAATGGCGTCTGTCTCTGTCATGGGGTTGAGCTGGAAATAGGTATCCAACTTTTGGACCCATGTTCTCGTTGATCCTCCGCGAGTCCCATCAAAGTTTGGGATGGTCAACCTACCCAAGGTTTTCTGTAGCTCATAGTTGTGATTGAAACCCTTGTTGAAATTCCTGGGCCTATTCCTGCTCTTCATGTTACAGAAGTCGGAGAAAGACATAGCAGCATGAAACTCATCTCCTAAGTCTATGTACTCTTGCAAATAAGCCCCATAAGGCTCGCTGGGCTCTACCTGCATGACCGGGCCCCCTACTGTATCTGCCAAGAAGTGGTTCATGGTAGGCCTGATAGTAGGTCTGTTGTATATGTGGGGAGTGTTCTGGATGTTGGTGTACGCCATCTTTCCACTGCCACTGGAAAATCCCCGCTCTACCGGTGAAGGGGGTGTACTGCTGATACCTGGTTCCGGTTTCGCTGACAGTCTACTGATTGCATTGAGGACTTCTTTTTGTCCTTTCGCTAAGTCTTGCAATGCAGAGACCAAGTTGCGAAAGTCCATCCGATCCTCCTCATCTCCCGTTCCTTTTCCCCTATCCGCATGAATACCTGTCTGTTCCATGTCTGAATTGGTATCCTCTAGCTGGATATCTTCAAATTCTTCTATGTATCTACTCTTCCTCCTCCTATACGTTACAAAAGGATCTCCTTCTATATTCATCTACTTTTCATCTCTTAAGCTCACAGCTGGCCAAGAAAACAACTCTGATACCACTGTAATATCCCAAATACTGATATTTTCTATTTCTAAACAAATGTGCTGATACAACTGGGCTTACAGACTGCCAGGCAAAAATCCCTATTTTATAGGAAAAATTAGGGTTAGGGTTTGTGAGATAGAATGCACACTTACCACTGATAACGAGCTCTATTGCTTTAGATAAATTCTGCAAGCACTGAGAATTGGATCGGAGAGGAACTGATCTCTCCTGTCTCCGGTGAATGCTCTAGCAACAAGACGCCCAATCAGAGCAATAGGTGACGCCCTCAAGGAAGGAGGTGTCCGATGGATCCGCAGATTTGCAGGGCTGATAGCCTTGCTGTGATGGAGAGATTGGCTGGAATATACTGCAGTTCTAAACCCTCTAAGTATGATAGCGTCTTGGTTCTCTGAGGCAGCTGCTCACGCCCCTGGTGGTCCGGAATTGCTGATAACTCCTTCGGATGAGCTCAGATGGAGCTGATAATCAAGGAGTGCCGGAGTATGTAGCTGATGATAAGACTGGTGCCTGAGTTTCTGAAGGAAACTGAGATCTGGAGGTTCTACAGCTGATTAGGGCTTTCTGGTTGAAAACCCCCCTTACGGCTGCACCTTGTCCTACAACAATCTATACCTTGTGCTATATAACTGATGAATGAATGAAGATCAAATGGTGAACCAGTATGGCTTACCCAGAATAAGACTAGGACAGATGTTTCACTGCCGAAATCCTGTTAGCTGAAGACTCCGTCTCCAACCCCCACTGTTGGGCTGCACGCTGTGCTGCTATCCAAGAGCTCCCAAAAATAATCATAAGCATAAGTGAGGTCTCCTCTTGCTTTACCCTCTATTTATAAAGTTCAACTACGCAAAACCTAATATTTGACCTAATTAGGTCACTTTATCTTCTAATTTTCCGTTGACTTGCTTGCAAAGAGCATGGTCATGCAATGGAGCATGGAAAAGAGCATGGTCATGCATGAAGATGGCCTTTGGCCCAGGTGGCCCTTCTTGACCAAGTGAGGATGCCGTAGATCTTCTATGGATGGCATCAGTCCTGATCTGATTCCCTAGCTATCAGTAACCGCTCGAACCCACAAGAATCACATAGGTTAGCGGTATGGGCCTCAGGGCCTAAAAGGAAGAGGACATTACAGCATCACTAGTGGTGGGAAGAATTCCTGATAATGCTGATATGAAGACGAATTTTGTACGATATTCATTTCTTTGTTTCTTGTGATGATGACCATCTTCCTCATCAGTTGTTGAAGATTCATGCTTCCTCTTGTTTGAACTAAAACACTTGCATGCATAGTGACCATATTTCTTACACTTATAGCATTGTATGTGTGATAAGTCCTTCTTCCTTTCCCTCTGATCCGGAGAAGAAGTTGGTCTCCTAGCCCGGTGTTTATGTTTGTGAAACTTCCTTGATTTTTCCTTGCCTTTCTTGGCATGAGTGATGAAGGCTTGATTCTCCTCAACTTGAGGACCATGGAGTCTTTGTCTTGCTGCAATCATGATCTCTTCTTGAGTGTAGTATGCCCATAACTTGTCAAATTTGGGAAACTTGGTTCGACCACTTATGGTTTGGATGAAGGACTCCCAAGATAGTGGAAGACCATTTGGAGTCGTCATGAAAATATCTTTTTCTTCAATGTTATTTCTACTGGACCTTAACTTGTCCCGAAGTTCAGTGATCCTCATGAAATATGAGTTGATAGCTTCAGACTTAATCATCTTCATATTTGACAGTTGGTTCCTCAATGTGAGAGTGACATTAATGATATTGTGTTCAAATAACTTCCTCAAGGTCTTGAACATCTTCCTAGTTGTATTCTTTTCTAATATTTGTGGAACCAAGTTATCTTTGATTGAGTCCACTAGAATCCTTTTTGCTTTCGCATCACACTTCCTCCGCTGTGATTTGTCTAATTTAGTTTCTTTTCTCATTGACAAACTTTAAGAGATCATTTTATTATGGTATGAGAAGAACCATAGGATTCCAAGATATGAATTTTGTAGCCCCATAAATACAATATTCAACCTTCATTCCAATAATCTTGTATGCAGATCTGAGCCAGAAACCCTAGTAGGATCAATTAGGTTAAAAATGAATTTTGGAATTTAGTAAAACTGATCTTACAGATAGATGTGCCCTATTAAGGCGAGTTGAGGGAAGATTAGGTTGAGCCAAAATAGTGGGGGAAGCCTCTGAAACTTGAGACCCTAATTTCTTCTCGTAGTGTCCCATAGTAACAAATTGAAACTTCTTAAAATTTGATTATGCTTCCACCAAAAGATGCGCCTCCCCTAAAGTGAAGTTTTCGCAACTCTTTTTCTGCTAAATAGATGAAAGAAGGACTTGGAAGTACAAACCCTAGCTTCTCGAAATGGCTTCTTCTAGAATTGCTCTAATACCATGTTAGTTTCTACAATATTATAGCAGTATAACTTAATTGCAAATAAGCAATAGGATATCTAGAAGAAAGCCAAAGCACAAAAACAAAGAACACAAGCATTTATCCTGGGAAACCCAATCGTGAAAATCCCAACAAACCTTCGTATAGAGATGACAGATCCTGGGAGTAGAGAGAAGAATAAAGAGAGAGAAAATGTCTCTCTAAGATACAACCCCATAAAACACTCTCCTTGACTGTAGTGGCACACCTTTTCTGCTAGAGAAACTTGTTGTGAGTGAATGATAGAATGAGGAGGGGCGCCTCCTATTTATACTGATTTTCCAAGTGAAAAATTACTGGGGATGACTTGACAGTTTGATTGGGGTTGAACTACCTTGGGGAAATACAAAAATGATTTTATTTTTATTCTTTTCTTGCATTCTTTCCCCAGGGTTTACATGGATTATTTATAGGTTTTACATGAGTAGTTACATTAGTATAATCTCTTGTAGGAGGTACAAGGAAATAAATACAAGTACAATAAGAATAACTTCTGAAGTTACAGAAATTCCAACGTTAGGGATCCAATGGTTACAATAGTTGGGAACAACAGCTAAGAATTTAGAAACTTTTCATGATATTTTTCACATAAGGAAATTAAACTCAAGGGTATGCCAAGGAAATGATCTAAGGTGGTAACTCTAATATAAATTGATAAAACTATCAAAAAAAGGGGCTGCCAGGAGTAATTCATTGTACAATTGTGCTCAATATATGTCCAAACCTCTAATCCCTTTACGGCCTTGGATCTCCAAAGAGTTATCAACAACCATGCCAAGGGATTTTATATGATTCCCAAAGGCATTTCACCCTCTCGAGAGCATGATCACACTATTCAATTCATCCCAAAATTCTTTCTCATAGTATCCAACCTTATAGATTTCCATATTCCCAAAAGTGTGAGATTGAGCATACAGTTCAAGGAAGAGGCTAACATCATTTGGCATAGCCAGAGTGCTTTATCTTAACCAATGGTGGTGATTTACAAAAATATTCTTCATGGAGTATGTGTGTTGATATTAGATAACTCAAGAAGATTAACATTATAAATAAGTTTCTTATACCTGTCATTGATGAATTATTGGGAACAATTTTCTTTACTGAATTGGATCTTCATTCATGATATTATCAAATTAGAATGAGCGAAGACTAGAACCTCAAAACAACCTTTAGATCACAGAAATGTGATTATGATTTTTTGGAGATGCATTTCATGGTTGTTGACGCACCTTCCACATTTCTAATCTTGATGAAGTGTATTTTCAAGCCCTCCCTTCTTTTCCAAGGAAAAAAATATTTGAGTTGAACCAAAAAAACAATATTGATATGCTCATGGCACAATCAATTTTATTATTATTATTATCAAATATGATAAAAATACAAATCTTCACTGCTCTAATTGTCCAATACAATCATATTGGTAACCAAATATACTAATCATAATATCCTATTAACCTACCAAAAAGACAACTTGCAAAAAAAAAAGAGTCTTTGAAGTTTCACATGACTGACATATTACAAATTTCATTAATAAAAGAAGATTCAAATATCACTTATAATAAATTGTATTGATTCCACTAGATGACCCTCTGGTAGTTCTTCCAAGGAACCTTGATTTCAGGCATGCAAAATCATTCCTTGGAGAGAGGTCTATGCTTTTGTTTAGCTCTCTGAACACATGATTGTAAATGATGACTTGAAACTGACCCGAAATATCCTACAGATGCAACGTAAGGGGGAGAAGAGAATCATTATGAACCTGTAGAATGTCCTCCATCTAGTTATATACAAGGGAAGAGTCCCTCGAAACCTGAAGGTGGACTATGCCTCTATTTAGAGAAGTTTTGAGTAAATATTTTAGTTCCTCAAACTCTTCCATATTGTCCCTTAACAAAAGTTTGCTTTGACTTGAATATGCGTGCTTCTAAAAGGAAGAGAACAAAACCAAGGCCACACGTTGAGTATAGACCTTGACAAGTCCCATAAAAAAAACCAAAGCGAAACGTTTGTCCACCTGTATTACACCTACTATACTCTGGAGCTTTACCGTTGGAATTGTTTTGAAATCCATTAACAAGGCATCATGTAACTAGCTACATTTCATGAAGGGGTAATTTTTTCCTCAAACAAAACATAATTCCTTGCTAACTATATGACCCTCAAAACAACAATAGGGGTGGTCTTGTAGCTTTTCAAATATCAATTTATGAACGATTCAAAGCTTACTTAGACTAGTTTTTCAGCTCTAGAGAATCCATCCTAAACACTTATTTTTTTCCCAAAAGTTGAGAAAAGAAGTGTTGGCTAAGCTAAAAATCATGTTTTTCCTCTAACATATCGGAGTAACTTGGCTAGTTTCCTTGAAGTGTCGAAGGAACTCATCTTGTTTCTCCAACACGCTCGGCTTGGGCAAAAGAAGTTTTTTCGCGAAGAACAATTTCGACACAACTCGACGAAACTCCCCGACATGGTCAGGAGTAACTCACGAGTCACCTCTGAAACGATCAAAGAGATCAATGAATGTTGCCGATGATTAATTGCTGCCCATTTTTAGAGGAGATTCACAATTTTCATCGATATGGTCATGGTTGATAAAGTAAGTTGCGACAAAACCAATCAGAAGATTTCAACGAGTTCTTGCCGACACAGTCAGAGAAGACTCGATTTTCTCCGTCGACATGGTCGTGAGAACTCACGAATCTTGATCGATAGTATTGGAGGATGTTTAAAATTATCGCCGACATGCATCGATGCAACTTTTGCTTTCATAGCGAGTGGTTGAGTTTCACGTCAACGGTGTTGTGATAACCACCGCATTTAATGCTTCAACCACCACATTTAAGACACCCCAACCACATTAATGACAGCTTTTTATCATATTTTATATAAACTGATGATTTCACCTATTTTCTATCCCGCAAAGGCCATTTTGGAGAGCAACAAATCAACGAGAGACATCTGGAGCTTTTGCATTCATCCCAACCCACATCCATTTTGACAATTGACAGGTAGGTGCTTTGACTTTGTACTCTTGTGGTCTTTTTAAAGATTAACACTTTTATATATGTGGTAAAAGTTTGGGTTAGATGCGTCGTAGCCATTTTTTATTATCATGAGATAACTTTCCCTCTCCGTTCCACAACCCCATACCTGGTAGGATGCTTGTTCGCGACACCTAGGGTTTTTTATTGTTTTCATTTTGAAAGGTTAGAATCCACTAAGGTTGTTTTGAGAAGAACTTGGTCTCACGGCCGTCTTCACATCCAAACCAGTAGAAAGACGAGTTGTTTCAAGGATGAGAGGGTTCCTCGAAAAGCAACCATTTAGGAACACTACACTCATGAGCGTTTGGCCTATCCTGCATGGAGTTTTTCCTACAGTTTGCTCTTTCTCCTCATGGCTATCTCATAGATGATTTGGTTACGCATTCAATTTTAATAGGGTGAAGTTATTTCGGGAGTAGGCTTGTCAAAATTCTAACAGAGTTATTTATAGCCATTGCAACAACATGATGTTTTCACCTATCTCTCTGCGCACCGTCACCTTTGAATAGGATTGTGAGTAAAACTCTTTTCCTCGACATTTTGGAGTTAGTAAATGAAAGGTTGGAAATCAAGCTTGTAAACCCCATTAACCTGTTTAAAATCAACGAACATTAATAAACTTACGCATAATAAAATAAACAATAAAATGCTTACCTTCAACATTGTTTTGGTAAAATACTATTTTTTTAAAACAAAGTAGAAGATTTGGATCCCATTCATGTTGAACAAGATTTTTGATGTTGAACAAGATTTTTGGCCGCGCCAATAGAACCTTGTACAAATTGAGTTGGAGTCCCCTCATCTATTATATATCCTTTGAAGGCATGATTTTTAATTGGGCAGACATCATATCAGAAATTCTGTCATCCTGTATAGCATCTACACAGGGAGGCATAACCCATAAAAGATCTGAATTCTATATGTCATCCTATCTTATTGATTGAGTTTTAAGCAGACACCATTTTTCCAAGTTTGGGTGCATTTGGACCCAGACTGAGTCCCTTTTTTTATTGCTTATCAAATTCTCTGGGCACACAAGTATGCAGGTTTTTATAAACTCATTTATGAAGAGTTGTTGATGCCTCTTTACAAGCTGATTTTCCTCAAGGAACCAAACTGCCCGTCTGATAATGCCATGGAAGTTATCTGCGAGTATGGATGCTACTATTTCTCGCAGAAAGGAAAATACCTGAGAATGTATGGATGCTCCAGAGCTCCATCTATGCTTCCCAAGTACGTCATGGACTATGTAGTCCACAAATAAGTAGTAAGGAAAGCGATCTTAAATGGAGTACGTAATTTCCTTCATGATATGAAAAAGGCAACCTTTCCACCACTACCTTTCTACATAGTAGGATACAAATTCTCTAAATTCAAAGGTGCCACTGATTTTGTAAAAGAGTTGGAGATTTTTCATTTTGGTGAGAAAAGTTTCTAGAGAAATGATAGCATAGGAAAGGTCGCAGAACATTACGCGACTGTAAAAATTCATTATGAATACTCAGATCACTTTAGAAAGGATGAAGAAGTATAACGAAGGGCCAATAATCCGATTGAGCTAGGAAAACGTTTCAAGAAAGGTGGCACCAATAGGAGGAAAAGCAACAACAGTGTAGCAGGGAGGAATTTGAATAAACAAAAGGAGGAGGCCTTAAAGTTACAATAGGTCGAGGAAGAGAAAAAACTGAAAGAAGAAGCTAAAAAGAGACAAGCCAAAGAAGCTCGGAAGCAGAAAGAAGAAGAAGAGAGATTAAAGAAATAAGAATCCATGAAGTGGCAGGAAGAGGAAAGATAAATGAAAGAAGAAGAAAAAAGAGCGCAAAAGGAAGCTGCTGAATAATTAAGAAGGAAGGAAGAAGAAGACAAGATCAGGGAAGATTTGGATCGTGAAGCATCCCAGAATAACCCAGTGGATTCAAAACCTCTTGCTTCATCATGTGGAACAACACAGGCAGACACATTCCTTTTGGATAACTTGGGCTTACTCCATTTAATCCATCTAAACAAAACGCAGTGGCTCACTTAGATACCATCATGTTTTATAAATCAAGAAAGACTATCACCAGAAGGTCAGAGAAGCGGTTAAAGATGGGCACACAGGATGACGTGGTTACAGTGACTGAAATTATCATCATGGAGGGTACTCACAAAGAACCTAAGTTCATGGCCTCCGTGAATATAGCAGTTGCACAAGCCAACGTCGATAACGTTGAACGATTGATGGAAAATGTAGAGCATCACAAGGAAAAAATGCTCAAGCTGAAAGATAGTTTGGTTAGGACACAAGGAGGGGGCATAGAATTAAAAAGAAAGCGCGAAGCTATCCTCTTAGAAAGGGAAAGAATCCAAAGGGAGTACCAAGGTTTGGAGACAGAAAAGGATTCATTGGATGTACATGTGATAATTATGGAGGGAGAGAAGAAGGATTTTGAAGCCAGAATCTAAGAACTGGAATCAAGAGATTCAGCGGCGAGCGAACATGTGGGAGAATTAAAAAATCAAGTAGAAGAGTTGGTGGCACATAAGGGATCTTTATAAAATCAGCTAAGGATAGCTAATGAGAAACAACAATATATCACTCCTTTCCGTGACCAGGACTGCAAAATCAGAAAAGAAAGATACACCAAGATCAAGTTAATCTCTTAGGTGAAATGTATAAAGTAAGGCTGATAGTGACAAGATTAAAGGTAATTGTAGCAGAGTCACTGAATTTTATAAAATGACTAATGGAAGTCGGAGAAAAGGTTAAAATTCAGCTGACATGGGTAGAGGCTAACTCGAAGTTTCCAGAACACCCGCCTCAGAAAACAATCGAAGGCATAAAAATAGAAATGGCACTTCTTGAGTTTTGTAGAAAATCCTCCGTGAGGTTAAACAATGAAATTGCTAAAACTTTACAAAAATGTGATGATTTCTATAAAAAGATACGTCAAGTCCATGAGAAATGCCAGCTTTATTTGGTTGCAAAGATCACTGATCTCCCAAAAAAGGACCCGCATATGACACATCTGCAAGATAGATTACAAGAAGATGTACAATACCTTCAGAAAATAGAAGTTGTCAACGAAGAAGATATTAACACTTGAGTTGGGCAGGCTTCTGTCGGGAATTACATTTTAGAAGACGTGTAGATCTATTCCAGAAAAGGTGACACGCATGGAGACACAGTTAGCCATGCACAAAGTGAACATGCAAATGCTAGAGCCAATAAACTAAAAAAACAATTGCAGAAGAGGCCAACACATGGGGAGAATATATGACCAGCTTGACGGGGCCCACTTGAAAGTTTTGTATTTTGTATATTTTGTCATTTTCCTAATGTAAAGCACTGGAAGACGAATTTTTGGAATTCCTAGGGTTAGGTAAGTCGATGAGTCACTAGATTACAAATTGTAATTATAATGTATATAGAGATAGAGAGTAGAGTTAAAGGACTTTTTGCTAGCACAAAGAGGGCTGGATTATTTTGTAAGGAGAACTCATTTTTTTTGCTAATAAAGAAGGACCTACTTGATGGGAAATGATTGCATAGGAATTTTCTTGGGATGTGTGGAATTTCAAATGTGAAATTACTTCTTCTTGTTTCCATACAATTGTGAGATCATTCTGACTTCTTTTGAATTATTTCTATGATTATGAATGATTTTGCTTTCTACATGAATGTCTATGTATAGAATGAGTAATGAATGTTTTATTATGCCAGATCTTTCTTTGACATTATTTCTGCTGTAGATATGCATATGAAATTTAACATTTAATTGCGAGATTAACATGAATATTTACAGTACATTGCTCTAAGTTTCAGATCTTCTCCCTACGGGGATAGAATAGATTAGAATATAATAGTCTTGAATAGAATAGAGTAGAATTGAATAGGTTTGTTTAGATTCAGATTTAAAGAAGTAATTGAGAAAGCAGGAATGATAAGACATGAGGTAAGAACCTACGCATCACTTGTGAGGTTCCTGTTCATCAATTACATGCATTTATTTTAGGCATTTGCATTTATCATTCATTTAAAGAAAACAACATAAATTGTGAATCAGGCCGTAATCGATAAAAATTAAAAACACATTTAAATATATGGTAGTCGGACCGTTAACCAGACGAATTCTCCATACCAAACGGTGAACGATCTAATTGGGACCAATTATCGAAGATAATCCCTACTATCAGTACCTAAGAGTTTTCCAGGCATCAACAGATTTTGCGCTAGAAGGAGGGAAACAAGTGCATGGTTGGTAGAGGAAATCCGCTTGTAAGAAATTATTCTGCTGGAAATGCATCTGAAACTACTTTTCTTGAAGATTTCATTCTTGAATTTGAAGAACAAGAAAGGGTAAGTTTCGAAGAAGAGAATTCATAACCTTTATGTTGTCCCATTCGAAGAAGTTGATCACTTTCGGAGGCATATAAGATATTACGTTAAGAAACTTAGAGGATTGAAAGTAATCCCTAAGAAAGGTTCTGTAGAATATGACATGGGGTATGATATTGTCGAAGAAATTAAGAAAAATAAAGCGAATATTTCTTTATTTGAATTATGTAATCTGCCTCAACAAAGAAAAAAACTATTGGAAACCTTTGATCCACAACCTAGCAGTACTTCAGAAGCCATTGAATCAGATACTGAGTTTAACGAAGCAAGCATTGGTGGAAAATATAAAACTCAGACTTTTCCTTTCTTGTTATCATTTGAAATTTTTAATCACAATGTACATAATTGTTTGGTAGATTCTGGAGCCTCGTCCAATGTTATGCCACTTTTTATTTGTAAGAAGATTAATGGCCAACCAACACCATCCCCCTCTCGGATCACTCAACTGGATAGGACTGCTATTAAGGTTATAAGGGGAGATGAAAGATGTGCTAATTCGATTGTCTACAGATCCTAGAGTGTGTCAGTTCATAGATATTATGGTGGTAGATATACCTGAGGCTTATGGATTAATATTGAGCAAGAACTGGTCAATGAAACTTAACTGTTACTTTGCAACCAATTGGTTTGACATGTGGTTGTCTTACAAGAATAGCCAAAAACAAGATTAAGATACTAAGAGAACCACATATGAAACAAAATGTAACTTAGTTGGAAGAAAAGAACGAGTCAATAAATTTCTCATCTTCATTTTTGGGATACTACGTTTTAGAGATCGAACCAGAGAATTACCAAGTCGAGGAAGTCAGTTGTGAATCAGATACGCAGTCCGATCTCCTTCAATTTTAACAGACTAATGACATTGATTGTAACATAGTAAATTTAGTCACTAATGTAGGAAATGATACTAACCAGATAGATTTAGAAGATAGATTTTGGATTTTGGATTTCGATGGTTGTAAAACACAAGAGGGATCGAGAGCAGGTTGTGTCTTGATTGATTCTGAAAAGAATAAACATTTTCTCTCTTGTAAGCTAGAGTTTGAATGCACAAATAATACAACTGAATATGAATCTCTAGTCCAAGGTCTGAAAAGGGCCATTGAACTAAATGTAGAAAATTTAAAAGTTTTCGGTGATTCTGAGATAGTTGTTAAGAAAATAAGAGACACCATTCATTGTTTATCTCCACACCTTAAAGGATATCAATATGAAGTATGGAATTTGATAGCACATTTGAATGCTTTTAATATAAATGCAATTCCTTGATTACAAAATGTTGCAGTCGATTTATTAGCTACTTCTGCTTCTAGGTTAGTGCCAACTAATCATAAGTGTTCCATTGAACTTATTTGCAGGCCATTAGTAGCTGACAATATCACAAAAATGATGGTGTTTGATGGCGATGAACATATTATCAATTTTCTGACCAATGATGAAGTTTTCAAAGAATCTGTAATTGATGATGAAGAACACCAGACAGATTTACAAAATGGAGAGATGAATAAAGGAGATTTCATTCCTAAAGGAGTAAGAACGTTTGAGGGAATGTTTGATCTGGAAAAAAAAATCAGAAAACTAGCCAACGTCAAAACCAATAGTTCATATATGCAATATGAGATGATAAATTTAGGAACGGAAGCTGAGCCCATGTATGTAAATTTGGGAAATTGTTGCTCGCTGGGAGAAAGGTGTCGGTTCATTTATATGTTTCAGCAATTTAAAGATATCTTTGCCTGGACATATGAAGATCTAAAAAGATAGGATACACGCATCATTCAGCATATAATTCCTATTAACACAAGCATAAAACAATTTCAGCAACAACTCAGGAAAATGCACCCTAAGTTAGAGCCTTTAATCCAAAATGAAGTAAAGAAGTTACTAGATGCAAAGATTATCTTCAGAGCTCGACATTCCGAATGGGTAGAAAATTTAGTTCCAGTAAGGAAGAAGTTAGGAGAGATAAGGTTGTGTGTTGATTTCCGAAATATGAATAGAGCATCAGATAAAGATAATCATCCAGTTCCACCGATGGAACAAATTCTTCAAATGGTATCAGGATTAGAGGTGTTCTCCCTTTTAGATGGATTCTTAGGTTACAATCAAGTGCTAGTGGTTGAACATGATCGATTGAAGACAACATTTCACACAAAGTAGGGAACGTTCGCTTATAGGAGAATGTTGTTTGGCCTCATAAATGTTGGAGCTACATTTCAGAGGGTCACAAACATTGCATTCCGAGGATTAATTGGCTACTATGTAGTGGTATACTTAGATTATGTGATCATTTTATCCAAGAAAAGAGAAGACCACGCTTTTCACTTGAAACATATTTTTGGTTGTTCTAGAAAAAATGGCATATCTTTAAATATAAAAAGAGCATTTTTGCGGTTCTAGAAGGAAAATTGTTGGTTCATATCATCTCAAAGAAGGGAATCTCAATAGATCCAGAGAGAGTTGAAGTTATATCTCAGATTCCCTTGATCCATAATAAAAAGGATATGCAGTCATTTATGGGCACAATAAATTTTGTTCAAAGGTTTGTACCATATTTTGCACAAATTGTAAAACCTTTATAGCAAATGGTGAAACAAAGCGTATAGTTCAAGTTGACTGATATTGAGAAGGTCTCTTTTAAAGACATCAAAACAACAATTGCTCATGCACCTTCTTTAAGGAGTCCGGACTTTGAAAATGATTTTATTCTATACACCTTTGCTTCAGATAAATCTCTCGCAGCGGTGCTCACTTGGAAAGGAGAATTGGGAGATGAATACCCAATATCACTTAGGAGCATTGGATTACAAGGGGATGAATTGAATTACCCAGTTGTAGACAAACATGCGTACATAGTTTTTAAGGCAGTAAAACAATTCAGGCCTTATATTTTGAAAAGTAAAACAAAAGTTATTGTTCTTCATCCGACTGTCAAGTCTCTCTTTGTATAGAAAGAATTGGGTGAGCGAAGACGAAACTGGGTGATAACACTACACGAATATGATTTGGAATTCAAGCGGGCTACTATCATTAAAGGTCAAGGGTTGCGCAAGTTGCTTGTGAAAAGTCATGACAATGAAGATTATGATTGGGAGATTGAAGCTGAATTAAATTTTATTGATGTATGTCCCATTTTCACTACTCCTGAATCATGGTATAGAGATTTAGTGCATTATCGTCAGCAAGGGCATCTAATTGAACATTGGAACTCCAAGCAGAGAAGAGCACTTTGATTAAATTCAGCCTCTTATCAGATAATTAATGGAGTACTTTTCAGGAAGAACTATGATGGATTTTTTCTTAGGTGTCTTGAGAAAGAAGATGCATCCAAAGTACTTAAAGAATTGTATGACGAGCCTGCTGGAGGACATTTCTCCGGAGATACCACCGCTCATAAGATTCTTAGAGCTGGTTACTATTGACCAACACTATTCAAAGATGCTCATGCTTATGCAAGAAAATGTGATGTGTGCCAAAGGAGTGGTGGTGGATTGTTAAAAGCAATTGGGCCACTAAATCCCATTACTATATCCAAACCATTTGAACAACGGGACATAGATATTATTGGGGAAATCAACCCAAACTCTTCACTACAACATCGGTATATCCTTATGACCACATATTATTTCACGCGATGGGTTCAAGCGGTCCTGTTGCGAAAATTGAGTGAGGATGTGGTCATCAACTTTCTGCAAGGGAACATTATGAACAGGTTTGGGGTTCCAATTTCCCTTGTTTTTTATAATGCATTTTATTTATCATTTATCAAGATAACTAGATTTGCTTGTGAAAAAAGGAATAAATTACACTATTCAGCAAATTATTATCCTCGGGGAAATGGGTTAGCAGAATCAACGAATAAGAATCTCATTCAAATTTTGAATAAAACGGTTATTGAGAACAAAGAAATTGGCACATAGCCCTTCCGAATGCACTATGGGAAGATAGGGTCACCCAAAAAAATTCCTTAGGAGTTTCTCTCTATACTCTAGTAATATGGGAAGGAAGTTATTTTACCCCCAAACATTCTGCTTCCATCCTTGCAATTAGCTTAAGCCTCACAAGGATCCGGTAGCGAGATATTACAAGAACGAATCAACACTCTTTTGAAACTTGAAGAATCCAAACAAAATTCCACAGATAGATTTAACCAACATTGGGACATTGTCAAGAGATGGTTTGATAAACAAAAATCCGGGAAGGGGAACTTTGAAGTAGGAGATTTAGTATTAAAGTGGGATCACCCGCATGACGAGAAGGGAAAACACATGAAATTTCAACATCTTTGGGTTGGCCCCTATCAGATTATTGAGAAGCTTGGCCCCTCAACTTACAAGTTGCAATATTTACAAGCGCAGGAAGAAAGTCTTCCTGTAAATGGCCTTGTTCTCAAACAATAATTTACCTAGAATTTTGGAGCACTTTTGTATATATATAAAACCTTTATTTTCTTTTTTTCATTTAGTTTGATTTCCCTTTCTGATTTACTTTGATTCACTTTTTGCTTGTTATTTTCTTATAATAAACTAGCTCAATCTTTGATGCTTGGAAACATAGGAATCTGAATAATCTCAAAGGTCTTTGAAAGTTAGGAGCTGCTTACGGGAAAACATGTGTGGTAAAAATTGATCAAATTTGAGATTCTTTGATTATTGATAGGCTATAGAAAGGGAAGCTAATTTCAAGTCCACATTGAAGTCATTTTAAACCCTTTAAAATAACTAAGGATCGTGAGGTCAATAGTACTATCTTGGGGCTCCGTCCATTCTCACGTTAATATATGTCTTAGGAATCCTACCATGATAGACCCACATAAAGGAAACGGGTATGACGGATGTATAGCATTCAAAATAATCCCATGCTACAGATTAAAAGCCAAAAAGATTATTGTAAAGAGTCAAAATTCCAAGACAAACAGTCTACATCAAAGAAACGACGCTGAAGGAATAAACTAGCAGATCAAAATGATTGCTTAGATATGTTCTTCTCTGTCCGTGAGCTTGAAACAAGTTTATCACTCACACAAAATGACATTATGGATGAAGAACACATACCAAATTCTCAAAGTAGAAGAAGCAATCAAAGAAGACTTAGAAGACGAATGCCATTCAAAATAAAGCATAAAAAAATGCTAATAGCATGGGAATGATGAGCAAATGAATACATCCGTCTAACCTTGTTACAATCCCGTGGAGTCATATATACTGGTAACCAAAAGACAGATGGAAAAATGAATTTCATATTTTTGGCACAAGGAGAGTTATCAAGACTACTAATCCTGGTTACCCTACCCCCAAAAGATGACCATTAAATTGATGCACACAAATATTTTCATCCCTGGATGAGTCTAGTCTTTTAAATAGTTTAAGAGAATGCATTGAAGAAATTGTTGTATATCTACAATCTAGTACCATGAAGCAATATTGCTTTCCAAAGGTAGTTTTTTTAGAGACCTGTGTTCTCCAGCCAGTCGCCAATTGTTGCTGTTGCAACTACTTCCCCAATTTTTTTCTATTTTAGGGCCCCTCCTTATTTTTTTGATTGAAAGATTACTTAGACTAGTTTTTCAGCTCTAGAGAATCCATCCTAAATACTTAGTTTTTCCCCAAAAGTTGAGCAAAGAAGTTTTGGCTAAGTTAAAACTCATGTTTTTTTGTCGACATATCAGAGTAACTTGGCTAGTTTCTTCGACTTGTCGGAGGAACTCAGCCAGTCTCTCTGATACGGTCGGCTTGGGAAAAATAAGTTTTTTTGCGAAGCACCGTTTCGGAACAACTCAATGAAGATTCATGATTCACGATTTTCGTCGATACAGTCATGGTTGATAAAGTAAGCTGCGACAAAACCAATCGAAAGATTTCAGCGAATTCTCGCTGACACGGTCGCGAGAACTCACAAATCTCCATCGATAGTACCAGAGGTTGTTTAAAATTATCACTAACTTGAATCAATGCAACTTTTGCTTTCAGAGCGAGAGGTTGAGTTTCACGCCAATGATGTTGCGACAACCAACACGTTTAATGCTTCAACCATCGCATTTAAGTCACCCCCAACTGCAGTAATGTCAACCTTTTATTGTTTTTTTATATAAACGGATGATTTTACCAGTTTTATATCTCGCAAATGCCATTTTGGAGAGAAGCTAATCAACGAGAGACATATGGAGCTTTTGTATTCAACCCAACCTGCGTCCATTTCAATAGTTGTTAGGTAGGTGCTTTGACTTTGTACTCTTGTGGTCTCTTTAAAGATTAAAACTTTTATATAGGTTGTAAAAGTTTGGGTTATATGCATCGTAGCCATTTTTTTATCTTGAGATAACTTTCCCTCTCTGTTCCACAACCCCATACCTGGTAGGACGCTTGTTCGTGACACCTAGGGTTTTTTCTTGTTTTCATTTTAAAATGTTAGAATCCACTAAGGTTGTTCTAATAAGAGCTTGGCCTCAAGGCCGTCTTCGCTCCATAGATAGTAGAAAGACGAGATGTTTTAAGGATGAGAGGATTGTTCTAAATAAGAAATTTTAGGAACACTACGCTCATAAGAGTTTGTCCCATCATGCATGGAGTTTTTCCTACATTTTGCTCTTTCTCCTCACGACTATCTCACCGAGGATTTGGTTACGCTTTCAATTTTACTAGGGTGAAGTTCTTTCAGGAGTCGGGTTGTCAAAATTATAATAGAGTTATTTATTATGAGCAACGTCTTCATACATTATCTCGCGCCGATTCCAAGCTAAGATACCTGCCCAATAAAGAATTAAAAATGCCTATCTTGTCTATGTTTCCCCAATTTTGAGATTTCCAGTTTGTGCCTAAACCTCTCTTCTCATAAGGAGGGTTTTTCGCCAATACGGTTATCATATATATCTATGCTTTTTACTCCGCATATCACATTGATGACCCCGAATGAGGAACAATGAACACCCTACTGGGAAAGTTACCTAGAAATCATGTGATTGTATTTTGGGAATCCACCTGTTCCACCACTGTGAAGTGAGCCATTCCAACAAAATGATGTTTTCACCTATCTCTCTGCACACCCTCACCTTTAAATAGGATTGTGAGTAAAACTCTTTGCCTCAATATTTTGGAGTTAGTAAATGAAAGGCTGGAAATAAATCCTGTAAACCCCATTAACCTGTTTAAAATCAATGAACATTAATAAACTTACAGATGGAATTGCATAATAAAACAAACAATAAAATGCTTACCTTCAACATTGTTTTGGTAAAATATTATTGTTTTAAAACAAAGTAGAAGAATTGGAGGAGCTGCATCCAGACTTTTTGTATAGGATAACAACAGGCTGACAATCCACATATTAGCATGTGCATAGTTGCTGATTGTTTTTTCTCTCATTTCCAACACCTGATAATGATTGTACTCTCCAATTTTGAGGAACAATGATGCATACATATAGCGGTTTTTCTTTTCATTATAGGATACTTCAGTGAAATAATGTATGATTATTTCTTTCATTATTCAGAACAACTGCAGTATTACTAAGACACTTCTCACTATACTCATGTCCAATGTATTAATGTCACCAAGCAGGATTACTTTCCAAAGGACATACCTGAAAACAATGAATTCACACAATGCCTAAAAAGGGTAGTAAGAAGAAGGCAAGGGAAAGCGAACCTGAATCAGATGTGGAGATCATCTCCAGGATGGAAATCAAGTTTGAGGATACAAACGCTATCACAGGAATGACCCCCGAATTCAAATGGGGATAGCTTTATCTAATGATCAGAGATCAGAACAACCTAGACGTTCATCTCGAAGAAATGTTCATATACCAAAAAGTAAGAAACTCAAGCATCACCAAAGTCGCTACACGGCCGAAGCTATTTCTTTGTTCGGAGGTGATTGGTTGGATTTTTCCACAGACAAACCCCTCCTTCAGGATTATATCTAACATTAAAGGAGAAGCTTTTGCTTCATTCACACCAACTTATATAACATTGGCCTGCAAGCTACCCCATGAACGAGTTGTGATGAATAATGATTGGATCAAACGGATAAGTATTGATCCTTTGAAATGTGAAAAGCAAAATGATGATGCCAGGAAAAAAATTACACCAAAAGGCAACTGAGGAATATGAGTCCCAAATCCTACGTACCCCATTCAGGATCATAGCTTTGATGCTGAACAAAATTTTTGGCCGCGTCGACGGAACCTTATACAAATTGAGTTGGATTCCCCTCATCTATTATATAGCCTTTGAATGCATGATTTTTAATTGGGTAGACATCCTATAAGACAGTTTGTCATCCTATATAGTAGTCACATAGGGAGGCATAACCTAGAAAATATATGAGTTCTATATGTCATCCTATCTTATTGATTGTATTTTATGCAGACACCCTTTTGCCAAGATCGGGTGCATTTGGACCCAGACTGAGTCCCCTGTTTTTGTTGCTTATCAAGTTCTCTGGGCACACAAATATGCAGGTTTTTATAAACTCATTTGTGAAGAGTTGTTGATGCCTCTTTACAAGCTGATTTTCCTCAAGGAACCAAATTGCATGTCTGATAATGCCATGGAAGTTATCTGCAAGTATGGAGACTACTATTTCTCGCAGAAAGGAACATATATAAGACTGTATGGATGCTCTAGAGCTCCATCTCTACTGCCCAAGTACGTCACAGACTATGTAGTCCACAAAGAAGCTATAAGGAAAGTGTTCTTAAATGGAGTAGGTAATTTCTTTCATGATATGAAAAAGACAACCTTCCACCACTACCTTTCTGCATAGGAGGATACAAATTCTCCAAAGTCAAAGGTGCCACAGATTTTGTAAAAGAGTTGGAGATTTTTCATTTTGGTGAGAAAAGTTTCCAGAGAAATGATAGCTTAGGAAAGGTCGTAGAACATTGCACGACCGTCAAAATTCATTATGAATACTCGGATCACTTTAACAAGAATGACGAAGTATACATAAGGGCCAATAATCTGACTGAGTTGGGAAAACCTTTCAAGAAAGGTAGCACCAACGGGAGTAAAGGAAGCAAAGAGGAAGCTGCAGAAACAAAAGGAGGAGGCCTTAAAGTTACAACATGCTGAGGCAGAGAAAAAACTGAAAGAAGAAGCCAAAAAGAGACAAGCCGAAGAAGCTCAGAAACAGAAAGAAGAAGAGAGATTAAAGAAATAAGAATCCATGAAGCGACAGGATCAAGAGGAAAGATTACGGAAGGAAGAAGAAGAAAGAGTGCAAAAGGAAGCCGAGGAAGCTACTGAAGAACTAAGAAGGAAGGAAGAAGAAGACAAGATCATGGAAGGTTTGGATTGGGAAGCATCCCAGAATAACCTGGTGGATTCAGAACCTCTCACTTCATTAGGTGGAAAAATCACAAGTGGACACATTCCTTTTGGAGAACCTGGGATTACTCCATTTACTCCATCTAAGCAGTACATGGTGGCTCGCTTACATACGATCATTATTTATAAATCAAGGAAGAATATCACCAGAAGGTCAGAGAAGCGGTTAAAGATGGGCACACAAGATGACGTGGTTACAATGACTGAAAATACCATCATGGAGGGTACTCACAAAGGCCACAAGTTCATGGCCTTCGTGAATATAGCAACTGCACAAGCTAGCGTCGATAACTTTGACCGGTTGATGGAAAATGTAGAGCATCACAAGGAAAAAATGCTCTAGCTAAAAGATAGTTTGGTTAAGAGACGAGGATATGGCATAGAATTAAAAACAAAGCACGATGCTATCCTCTTGGAAAATGAAAGACTCCAAAGGGAGTACGAAGCTTTGGAGACAGAAAATGATGCATTGGATGTACATGTAATAATTATGGAGGGAGAGGAGAAGGATTTTGAAGCCAGGATCTTAGAATAGGAATCAAGAGAGTCCGCAGCGAGCCAACAGGTGGGAAAATTAAAAACCAAAGTAGAAGAGTTGGTGGCATAGAAGGGATCTATAGAAAATCATCTAAAGATAGCTAATGAGAAACAACAAGACATCACACCTTTCCATGACTAGGCCTGCAAAATCCAAAGAAAGATACAACAAGATCAAGTTAATCTCTTAGGTGAAATGTATAAAGCAAGGCTGATAGTGACAAGATTAAAGGTAATTGCAGTAGAGTCACTGAATTTTAGAAAAGGACTAATGGAAGTCCGAGAAAAGGTCAAAATCCAACTGACCTTGGTAGAGGCTAGCTCGAAGTTTCCAGAACACCTACCTCAGAAAACAACCGAAGGTATAAAAATAGAAATGACACTTCTGGAGTTTTGCAGAAAATCCTTCGTGAGGTTAAACAATGAAATTGCCAAAATTTTGGAAAAATGTGATGATTTCTATAAAAAGATACATCAAGTCCACGAGAAATGCCATCTTTCTTTGGTTGCAAAGATCATCGATCTCCCAAACAAGGACCAACATATGACACATCTACAAGATAGACTACAAGAAGATGTACAATACCTTTAGAAAATAGAAGTTGTCAACGAAGACGATATTAACACTTGGGTTGGGCAGGATTCTGTCAGCAATTACATTTTAGAAGACGTGCGTAGATCCGCCCCAGAAAAGGTGACACACGTGGAGGCACTGTTGGTCGTGCACGAAGTGACCGTGCAAATGCTGAAGCCAATAAACTACAAAACTATTGCAAAAGAGGCCAACGCATGGGGAGAATATGTGTCTAGCTTGGCGGGGCCGACTTGAAAGTTTTGTCTTTTGTATATTTTGTCATTTTCCTAATGTAAAACACTAGAAGACAAATTTTTGAAATTCTTAGGGTTAGGGAAGTCAACGAGTCACTAGATGAAAAATTGTAATTGTAATATAAATAGAGATAGAGAGTAGAGTTAAAGGCCTTTTCGCTAGCAAAAAGAGGGATGGATTATTTTGTAAGGAGAACTCATTTTTTCTGCTGATAAAGAAGGAACTACTTGCTGGGAAATGACTGCACAGGAATTTTCTTGGGATGCATGGAATTTCAATTGTGGAATTACTTCTTCTTGTTTCCATACAAGTGTGAGATCATGTTGACTTCTTTTGAATTATTTCTATGATTATGAATGATTTTGCTTTCTACATGAATGTATGTGTATATAATGAGTAATGGATGTTTTATTATGCCCAGATCTTTCTTTGACATTATTTCTGCTGTAGATATGCACATGAAATTTAACATCTATCTATGATATTAATATGAATAGTTACAGTACATTGCTCTAAGTTTTAGATCTGCTTCCTACGGGGATATAATAGACTAGAATTGAATAGACTTGTTTAGATTCAGATTTAAAGAAGTAATTGAGAAAACATGAATGATAAGACGGGAGGTAAGAACCTACACATCACTTGTGAGGTTTTTGTTCACCAATTAGATGCATTTAGTTTAGGCATTTTCATTTATCATTCATTTAAAGAAAACAACATAAATGGTGAATTGGGTCGTAACTGATAAAATTTAAGAACACATTTAAATATACGGTAGCTGGACCGTTAACTGGGCGGATTCCCCATACCAAACAATGAACGATCTAATTGAGATTGATTACCGGGGAGAATTCATACTGACGGCACCTGGAATTTTTCCAGGCATCAACACACCTACACAACATACAGATACCAGGTCTTGCTTTATTCCTTTTTCAAAGGGCCATGCTAATACTTTATTATTGCACCAAGAGTAGTGAGGTGCTCTACAACCCAATATGGAGGAGATGTTTTAATGTGTAACATTATGTAACATGTCATTTCCATAATATAATAATAATAATAAATTAAAAAACAAATGATGTCGATTTAAACAAAGAAATAAATTATATTGATTTCATCTCGAACCTAGATATATTAAGCACCAAAAGGGATCAAATATCTTGAAGTGTAATGTTTTCTTAATGCGTAAACAAATTCTGATAAAAAAAAATTACACATTAAGAAATTGGATCCCTCTCGATGCTTAATAGATCCGGGGTTAAGATGGATCTATGCTAGTATAGAACAAGTGAAATGAACACCTTACACTTTGGAGGGGGAATTACCTTCCATAGTTTTTTCCACCACCATTTAACCTCTCCAACACCTAGTTCATGAAGAGTTGAATACCCTAGTCTAGTAGTGTAATTACCTCGACACCACTCAAGGCCCAAATTAATTCATCCCAACCAGTGTTTGGCCTTATATAGGACATCCTTAATTTTGAAAGATAAGAGTTCCAAGCCAAAGCAAAATCCCCCCTAAGCCAATATCACGTGCATTCAACCACCCCATGGTTCCACATAGTAGTTTCCATTCGATTGCCAACCAAGTTAAGAGTACATCTACATTTACAAATTTTCTACCACAACACATCACAACATACCCCAACCCTTGCCTAAGACCCATCACCCACCCTCCAAACCAAAATGTTGTATGTGATTGTGGAATCAAGTGTTAAATCCTTACACTAATTGAATACATTTTAGATGCTTCCTCACCCAACCCATCAAAGTGCCTAGAGATATATATTTCTGAATTTAGGATCCTTTTTCCACGAACTTTCTTTCTTGATAACATTTCATAAAGATTTTGCTACAAGGGACTTACCAAATAAACGAATGTTCTGCAACCCCCAAACCCCCAAGGTCTTAGGGGTTGTAATTTATTATTAGTTTTGAATCCCTCCCCATGAAAATATTGGTTGGTATTTTTTGATGATATACTAATTTAGAACAAATCCTGGGAAGAGCATGTACAACATGTTGACATGATCTTGAAACTATTGGAGGAGCAACAACTACATGTGAAACCTTTCGAGTGTGCCCTTGGGGTCCAAAAAGTGGAGTATTTGGGACATCTTGTATCTTGTGAAAGAGTTAAGGTACACCCTAACAAAATTAGAACTACGATGGAATGGCCAATTCCCAAAACCCTAAAGATTTCCGAGAACTATGGTCAAATAACAACTCTTCTAGCAAAATCACTAAAAAGTTTTGGTTATTTTGGACTCGAGAAGCAACCCAAGCCTTTTAGAAACTCAAGATGCCCAAATGTAGCATTCTTGTATTAGCTACACCTAACTTCACAAAAACCTTTAATGTGGAGTGTGATACCTCAATATATGGCATTGATGCAATTTTAGTGGGGAAAAAACTTAATTAAACCCATTTACGAGAATAGAGTTGGTCATACTATATGCAATTAAGAAATGATGCCCTTACTATATGTAAAAATAAATCATTGTAATCTAGAGTACTTAGGACAATGCCTATCTTAAAAAAGGTCACGATGAGGCTAAATTATGACTTTGAAATCATTAAAATAAAGGGAAAGAAAATGTTGTGATGAATGCATTTTAAAGGAAATAAGAGAACATAGAGGCCTTACTTTGTGCTATATCCATCCTACAAATTGATTGGGTGGAAGAAGTAAAGATAGAATCACAACAAGACCAAAGTACAATGGCAACTTGTTCAACAACTACATTATGACCCTAGTGCATTGGAGATATTTGTGTGGAAGAGTGATTCATTATGGGATAAGGATCAATCATGTTTATGTAAGAAATCCCAACTGAAACAAAAGGTCCTTTTCGTACTAAACACCCTTCCTATAGTTGACACTTGGGATTTTTGAAAACTTACCACATGATCAAAAAGGAATTTCTTTGGGAAACTTTGAAAAATGATGCTCAATAGTTTATGACAAAGTGTTTGGTTTGCCAATAAAACAGAGAGCAATGTTATCAAAATTAGCCTGAAACTGGCAAAATCGATTGGTTTGACTGGGTTCAAGGGTTTTCCGATCCAACTGACAGTTTTAGATCGTTTTTTGCCGGTTCGGTATGGAACCAGTCGGTTCTCTCAAATCGGTCGAGTTCCATATGGAACCGCTCTATTATGTACAATGTCTTTGTGGGTTAAAAAACACACTTTTGAAAAAAATTTAAATAAAAAACCTAAAAAACCGGACACATACTTTTAATAGGGCATATTATTATCTCAAATTCTCATTCAAATTTTCAACGTGTAAGTTCAAGTTGTAACTATGTTACTGTACAATGTATTTATGAGCCTCGTTATTGGTTAGACTGTGTTACTGACTTCAACAAGTATAAGGTAGAATCTATGTAACTGCTAAGTATATCGAGTATGTTGTGTTACTTGTGTACAGTAACTTATTGTACAGTGTATACAGGCCCCATAAGGATGCCTTCAAAATCCTTTATTAGAGTGCCATGGTTTCAGCTGTATAAATTCTGAGACAATATTTGTTAAAGATAGTGCAGTTGCGAGACCCATTCTCAGGGAGGATGGTACCCTAGTCAGTTAACTAGGGTAGAGTAAGACCCTAGAAGGTACCCTAGGGCCCCTAGTAGTCTCATGGGCTTCTTGGTTTGGGACCAAGCAGGTTGATGCCATGGCGAAGTCCCAAAACATGTGGTTAGGGCCCCTATATGTCTCTAGGGTATTCTGGTCTGGGACCAGGCAATTTCTTGGACATGATGTCCAAGCAGATCTTGCAGGTTGAGACTAAGAATTCATAGTTTGGGACCAGGAAGATTCTTGGTTTGGGACTAGGCAGATTCTTGGTCTAGGACCAAGTAGTTCCTGAAGGTACATTCCTGGTCAGTTAACCATGTGGATCTTGGTCAAGTTGATCAAGATGGTGATGTGCGATGTCTTCTCTCCTATTCAGTTATTCCTAGGTTGTTTCTCAAGGGACTGGCCACCCCTTGATGATGTCACTAGCACCTAATCATTAGGAGCAATACTGAGGCCCAGAGGATCACATCATCCAGTTTGGATTTTCTCCTTATACAGTGATGATAAAGATGTATGGAACAAGCATGACAATATAACTTGAGAGAAAAAAGATTAAAGTCCTTGGTCCTTTATGGTACACCTTGGTCTTGTTGGTCCTGTATGGTAAAAAAGAGGTTGTTTATCCACCTTTATGGTACATCTTGGTCTTGTGGGTATGAACTTAATTTTATGGTTTTTATTTTTGGACCATTGGTACCCTATCCCAAGTTCACTTAACTTTATTTTATGTTTGACCATCCTAAAACCTATGATTGCCTAAGTGACCTTTCTAGAAGGCTTGTCAAGATTATAAATAAGTTTCACTTCTCAATTTCTAGCAGTTATGGTACACCTTGGTCTTGTGAGTATGAGGGTTGTCTTACCTTCTTTTTATGATCCCTTTGGTTGACTAATGGTCCTAACACTCTTATTATGTGTACCTTTAACATGATGACTTTTATTTTATGGTGTTTATTTTTGGACCATTGGTACCCTATCCTAAGTCAACTTAACTTTATGGTTTTTATTTTGTAAGACCATTGGACCATTGGTACCCTATCCTAAGTCAACTTAATTTTATGGTTTTTATTTTTGAACCATTAGTACAGTATCCTAAGTTCACTTAACTTTATTTATGTTTGACCATCCTAAAACCTAGGATTGCCTAAGTGACCTTTCTAGAAGGCTTATCAAGTTTATAAATAAAGTTGACTTCTCCATTTATAGCAAGTATCTTGACATGAGAAGAAGCTTAGATTTGATCCTTTGCTGATTTGTGTTTGACGCCTAGGGTTTATGTTGCTTTGGGTGGACGTTTTCATTTCTTGTTGCTCCTATCTTCTTATGAAATAGTCCATGACTGTTTTAGGTAACCTTACGGGATGATCTATGGTCTGTGTATTGTCTTCCTGCTTCGCCGTGACCTTATGGGTTGACCTGTGGACTGTGTATCATGTTGAGTCGTGACCTTATACACTTGATTCGTGGAATGTGTGAGACTGTGTCCTTCCAAGTTTTGGCTATGAATGTGTATACTAGTTAGTTGTGATTGTATATACTAGTGGGCTATGACTGTGACTATGTTGTGCTCTCCTAGCTAGGCTATGGACTGTGATGATCTCCCTCAGCCTTAATGTGAATTGTGGTAACCTTTTCTAGCTAAGCCATGGCTGATTTGACCTTAACTCTCTGGCCTTGACTTGTCTGCAACCTATCTTGAACTGAGTTGTGGTTGTGTTAAGCCCTAAATGACAAGGGTCTTCACACTTGATCACTGAGGTATCTTGTTTACTACTATATGTGTCTAACCTTAACCTACAACTCTCTAACTCTCTCTCAAGGTATGTCATATATTCCTTTTGGTAGCTTGTCCTTTCAGTGACAAGATCTGGCCCCTAAAATATCTGAGTATAAGGCAAATCCAAACCAGATCTAAACCAACATTGTTACAATTCATTATCACTGCTCTTTAGTTGTTGAATCATCAATATGTTTTACATGGTACTACTGCTATTGTCCCTTGCATCTCAAGGACCAACTTTAGCACAGGGATCATTGAGGAGTGCTAAAGTTGAAAGAGATGAAAATTTATGTTCTAATTTGTCTTACTAGTTTGCATCTAGAACTACGTTGGAATTTTGTTCAGTGTTATTGTTGTATTGTCCTGCATCTTGAAATTTATCTTATGTTACCACTGTTGTACCTTTACTTTGTCTAAGTAGTTGACTGAAGTGATGTGCAAAGTTGTCATTTTTTGAAAAAAAACTAATCTAACCCAAAACTTTGACAATATTGTTTTGAACTATTGCGGTGGGGACCAGTCTCTCTTATTTTGGATCTACTAAGGAGCTATATGCAGTGCTATTTTGGTTTTATACACTCTTACTTGCTATATACATGAGAAAATTTGCATATCTGTGTATAACAATTTGAATTCACATGGATGCACATGAATATATAAATTTTTTTTTTGAAAATATGAATATTTTATGTATTTTTGCTCAACCGTTTTTTGTCGAGTTCCTGGTCTTGGGGTCGGTTGGTTCAACCACCAATCTAGTTCTGATAACATTGACAGAGAGATGACCAAGAACTAAAGTCTTCTAAAACCATTAACCATACCAACTTAACATTGAGAATAGGTATCAATGGATTTTATGACAGAAAGTCTAAAGGGAAGAATGTCATTATGGTGGTCGTGGATTGATTCACAAAGTATACCCATTTTTCTCAATTTCTTGTCCTTCTAAAGCAAGTACGATTGTTGCAACAATCATGAAAATTGTTTAGAGGCTACACGATAACCCCGAGATGTAAGTGATAAAGATGCCATTTTCACTAGTAAATTTTGGATTGCCCTATTCCTTGTTTGGGAACTCAAGTAGCTCACAATTCCTCTTACTACTCCCAAATTGCTGGGCAAAACTAAGATTGTGAATAAATGTCTAGAAGGTTATCTTCATTACTTTGTATCCAAAAAATATTCATGATTGGTCAAGTGGTTACCTTTGCATAATGGTTGTACAACACTTGCTTCCATGCTCCATCCAAAATGACCCTATATCTAGAACTCTTATCATATCATCCCCTGTCCATCACATCACCCTTGAGAGGGAAACCTAAGGTTCAAGAACCAAAGAATCACATCCAACGCCAACAAGAGGTTCTCCAACTACTGAAGACAACTTGGTTATAACTCAAAACAACATGAAACAACAAAAATATCAACATTGAGTGAAAGGCACTTTGAAGTGGGAGGATTAGGTGTTTTTTAGGCTACAACCATACAAATAGATGCCCCTTGAGCAACAAAAGGACAACATACTACCACCTGAGTACTATAGTCCCTATAAGGTGTTTAAATGGATTAAGAATATGGATTACAAATTGGAGTTGCCTTTTCCTTGTACGCCTAGTCGTCCATGTTTCTTATTTGAAGAAGGGAGTCAATGATAAGATACCACTTTAAACTATTTTGTCAAAAATTGATGAAGAGGGAAACATCATATTGGAACCTGAAATTATCGTCGAAACATAAATCATACAACTAAAAACCCAAGCAATTATTGAATACCTCATCAAGTGAAAAAACCTGCCAAAGATGTGACTTGAGAAGATGATTTCTTCATACAGAAGCATCCACCATCAATCAATGTTAAGGGCAAACACTCGTTATAATGGGAGAGGCATGTTATGCCCATGATCATAAGCCTCATTCATTATTACTAAATTAATTTTAGTTATGTCAACTCATTACCCTCTAAGCCCTCGTGTCTCGTATATATATATATATGCTCTGTACTGTAAAGCTTTTATTTAATTGAAATTCCGAATTATGTTTCAGAAATTTAAAAAGAAAGATACAAGAGCTATCAGCTAGAGAGGAACATGGCTTCAATTGATGTTATAGAATCAATAATGGGAATACCAACCAAATATGACACAGATTTCCGAATAATTTTACATGTAAATTTGAGTGGGTAAAGATTGCCCACGGACCCTACTATGTTTGTGCAAGAAATTGCAGCGCTGCTAATAAATTCTGATCTGCCCACTCTTTTATAGAACTAAGGAAAAGCTCCCAGAACCACAAGTCAACAGCAAGAACTGAAGAAAAGATCATCAATGCTATAGTCTGATATCTGTTGAGTTGCCAGCCAGATGATTCAGCTATGCTACTCAAGAAAGAAGGTAGCTGTTTTTGACCAGCGGTCCTCTGATTTTTAATTGACCATGCAGTTCTCCAAGATATTTTTGTAGGGAAAAGGCCAAAGTCTTTCCGTAAACGCCGATCCAAGTCTGGCATATGGCCTCCTCCATAGAGTATTGCTATTTTCTTGCATCCCTTGTGCATTGCTCTTTGCAACTCCTCCATGGCAACCTTGTTCCTTTCCCCAATAATAACAGATTTCTCCACTACGTCTGTCGTTCCATCAGTCAACCTTCAAAATGTACTCCTCAGATTATTACAGGAATGAAAGCAAATGTAATTCTTCTAATAAGAAAAGAAAATGTTGTGACTAAAGATACTTCCAAATCATAAAGATATTGTTATAAGTTGCTAGACAAAATAGCCAATATCGAACGAGAAACAATGGTCAAATTGTTCAGAAGAAAGAATCCAAAATAAGGAGTGCAGCACATACTCCGATGTTAACTGTTTTGCCAAGAATACTTTCATTGCCGCTGCCAAATCAAGACGAAATAAGGCTTTCATCTCTGGAGATTCACCAATGGGTGAAGATGGATGTGCACAAACGCTCTCTATGAGAAACAACCCTACTAGTGGCATTGGAAGAACTCGTGATGCCCATAAAAGCTTTGATCTCCAGGGATCCAGATCTTTGGATACGAACACAGATTTTGTGATTGCTTTGCTCGATAAGATAGTCATATCTCTTGCAAATTTGAACATAGTTTCGCCTCTTTCAAACTGGATATAGAAACCCACCAAAGAAATCATTCTCAGTTTATTTGACACTGCTCACTTATAAGAACTCAATTACAAGATCTGCATGATACCAATTAGCCATCCGATAATCTAGACACTCTAACTGGAAATCTAATCTAAGAATCTGTGCCATTAAACGCTGAATAATTCCCACAATACCAAATCTTCGACTACGGACTCCATCGTGTGGCTTCAGAGCACCCAAAAAACAGGGATTGCAAAATCCTAAAAAGCATAAACAGAGCATAAAAAGCCTCAGAGAAAATCATGTAGAAAAAGAACAATATTACCTGCATCAACTTGAATGTGTGATAGTCAAGATCTGCATGATACCAATTAGCCATCCGATAATCTAGACACTCTAACTGGAAATCTAATCTAAGAATCTGTGCCATTAAACGCTGAATAATTCCCACAATACCAAATCTTCGACTACGGACTCCAGGCATCCTCTTAGGGGGCATCCAGCGCAAATTTGGATTCTCATTTGTTTGCTGAGGATCCTTATCTGCGACCATCTCATATAAGACCCTATCATAACTTGCAAGTTCCCTTTGAAAGGATGCAAAATACCTGAAAGCAACTTATGGAGGCATGAATATCTTCAAAATATGAAAGGAAGGAGAGCCTCTGAAAACCAAGCATTCATATATTAGCAAACTGTAACAAGACCAAAGTTGGCAGATTAAATAGAACATATAATTCAATCAATGAATTCAGCATTCTCATTTGCTTAGGAGTAAACAAAACATTGACAGTTACACAAATTTGCCATGGTGAAAAGAAGCAAGGTTTGATGCACAATTACACAGTGCTCATGTATCTAAAAAGCGTGTAAGTGACCTCTGAAAACCAAGCATTCATATATTAGCAAACTGTAACAAGACCAAAGTTGGCAAATTAAATAGAACATATAATTCAATCAATGAATTCAGCATTCTCATTTGCTTAGGAGTAAACAAAACTTTGACAAATACACAAGTTTGGCATGGTGAAAAAAAGCAAGGTTTGATGCACAATTACACAGTGCTCGTGTATCTAACAAGCGTGTAAGTGCAGAAGCAGGTCTACTTGTCTCTGTCTTCTCTCTGTCTTGGGTGGTCTCCAGTGATCCAAAGTCTTAGAAATAGACTTATACTTCCAAAAAGGTTCGTGCAGTATCAAACTTTAACATCACCATTTCTCAAAAGTCTTATTAACATGTGTTTCACAACTTAGTATACTTACTATTAACTGACATGGCTTCCCATATCAGAATATCTAAAAATCCAATTTCTAATCAAACCTAGTTATTTGAAATATGTGCTTGTAACGCCGAAAAGGTAAAAACTAGGACCGGGCAAAGAGACTATTGCTGGACAAATAAAAAAAATAGAAAATACATAATATTATTAATTAAAAATTATAATTGATATGTTTTAAAAATTAACAAAGATAATTTTGAAACAGAGCTGTTGGAGATGTTTGCTTTTCAAGGTCAGTGCATAATATCTCAAAGAACTTTGAGTGCATAAAATTATTGGAATGTCATCGCTTATTCAGGAGTTTAGAATTTAATATCTTAGGCAAACCAAAGACAAAAAACAACTGGTTAAAAAAACAGAACAAAAAATTCTTTTAATAATAGAAAGCCTCATCCAAGCACAACGGGTCCTTTAAAAGCAACATACCACTCGTGCTTAATTACAAATTTGGCTAAACACAACATGGATCTTTCCATGGACCAAGTCAATTTCCATAATGAGGCCATCAATTGGGTGAGTTGGATGCTTGTAAATATAGTTTACTTAAAGAATGGAGCAAGGTTACTTTGAGCGGGAAGCGAAATTTTCAGAAGCTTCCGGTTTGGAAGCTTTTTTTATATAATATATATTTTTAATATATTTTGATGCATATATGCCAACAAATGCTTGTAGAATGTTGAAATAGTCATGGAAAGCATAAAAACATGAAATACACCATAACATGATAAATCATAATACCATATAACACCATTCATCAACCATCAATGATTCAATCAATTATCATATACTAGTGAATTCGTCAAACATAGGTCCATTATCCATAACATCAAGTTATCAACCTTACAGCTTCATAGTTCAACTTCAAACTTCAAACTTGAATTGCCATGTAATGTTCACAAAATATACCATAATAAATATAAAAGAGTCAATGACTCAAGTTCTCGAATCTCAACAGTGCAAAAACTTGAAAGTACTGTAAATAAGAAAAGACAAGAAAAGTAGATTTTATGGATGTTTTCTCTTGCTACGGGAAATTTCTAAGTTCTTTTCCCTTGGTCTATGAACAAGAGGAGCGGGATTTTCATCCCCAGTTGCCACCAATGTTGAGCAGCTTGAGCCACATCCAAGACTTGGTCCTGCATGACCCCCCCTCGTTGATGCAGGTGGGGGTTGTGAAGTTGAACCTCTAGGCAAAGATGGTGCATCTGGAAAAGAAGGTAGCAGATGATGGTGGCATTGTTGCTGCTACTGCTGCATGGTCATCCTCATCACCCAAAAGCTCATCCTCCAAGCGCTCTAAAGTTAAGGCTCCATCCTCCAAGTTATGCTCCTTCGGATTGTTGTCCCAAGTGACATATGATCTATCAGTTTTGGCCCGCTCACAGTAATTAGTCAACAACCTCAAGTTGTAATGTACATAAACCAAGCTTTTTGCCCGATTTTCATTTAATTGGTCTCTTTTCACCGAGTGGATGAAGCTATAGGTGCTCCTACACCTTTCTACAGAGGAATTGTTTACCACTTGTGAAAGCACTTTGGTCTCCAATTTATGCAAGCATGGGCATGATGAGCCATACATGTTCCACCATTCAATAGGAGGCGCCCTATCTCGATATTTTCTAGTATGCAAAGTACCAAATGGACTAATATCACTTAGGTATTTGCTTGATTCACTACGCAATAAGGCACATTCCTCTTCATCAGGGACCAACTTGTCTATAACATCCATGTACCCAACCTGTACCTCTGGATCTGTGTGGGGCTTTCTCATAACCCCACCCCTAGGTGCTGGTTTGGCCAACCAAGATGGAGAATAATATTTTGGTGTTAATACATAAGCTAAGGCATGCAATGGAACGTCGAGATGTTCCCACCTTTTGACCACATGTGTGTGAATATGGTCATACAAGATGGGATACTTCAATTCAACAATATCTTTAATCTAGCCCAACATGCTATCCATCTGCTCATACCCCTCCCCAATTACCAGCTTATCTATATCTACAAACCAAATCATGCGATAAATGGGCTTTGTGAACTGCAAAACAAACTTGACACTTGCCCAAAATTGACCATCAAGAACTGTGTCTTCCACATCCTGAAAATCAAGCCTGTCAAATGTGGATGTAGCCCATCTTTCAAGACTTGCCATGATTCACTTGATACCATGCTAGCCAATGCCTCTCTTACCTTCAAAAGGCGCCTGAAGGTGAGGTAATCGCTAGCAAATCTAGTCTTTTGCTATCTTTAATAGCTCTAACTTTGAGTGAGTGCGGAAAATGCCATGGGTGTTGCTGTGGTTGGTAATAAATCTTATCATGTGCTTGCCCTTTTTGTACAGTTCACCAATCCATTTGTATTCATTTTCCTTCAACTTAATAATGTCATGCATCAAAAGGTTCAATGTGTGAACCAAACACCTGGACCAAAATATGTTGGGGTATTTATCTTCAATGATTGCTCTCATTGCCTTACAATTAACAGCATTATCTGTTATGACTTGGATGACATTGTATGGTTGGACCAATAGCTTCAATGTTTTTAAGTAGGAGTTTTGCAATGTTAATGCTGGTCTTGAATTTATCTGAGTAGTTATGTGCCGAAAGGAAGATTGCACCAGTAGCAGAGACACCAAGAACATTTATCAATGGCTTACCTTTCACATTGGTCCAACCATCTGATACAATTGATACCCCATACTCATTCCAAGCATTTGTGAATTGCCCCAAAGCATTTTGGATCTTGGCTTTTTCCTTGTCAAGCCCCACAATCCTAGCTTTGTCATACCCAGGGCTCTTGTATCCTGCTGTGGCAGTGCGGATGGCCTCTACCATTTCATGCCAATAGGGTGAGCGAAGAACATTGAATGGTATGCCACACGCATAGAGAAACTAATACAATTTTGAATCCATGTCATCCCTACCACCTTGATCAAGGAAATATGATATTGTCTTGCCACATGATTGCATGGGAGAGAATCCACTGCCTTGGGTGGATGGGCCTCTAGTTCTTGGTGAGCATGAAAGGTCATGGTCATTCGATGATCGTTTTGTTATGTTTTGTGCTTCAAATTCTTCCTTCTTATACATGGCTCTTTGTGTTAATACCACATTTGGGCAAACACAAACTCCTACAGTTTTTCTTTCATCACATGGCATGTGCCCACATAGATGTCTTCTCACACGGGTATATGAACCTGTGTATGTCATTTTACAATGGGGGAAAACAAACTTTTTGGTTCCACCCCCTCTAGTTCATGCCTGCCTCGTGACATATTTCCACAAGGGTATGGGGTCCTCTTTGGTTTTCCTCCTCCTCCTCCTCCTCTCCATGGTATGTGCCACTTCCCACTTCTTCATCCTCTTCCTCATTCCTTTTCCGATTTCCAACCACCACCATCAAAATAACAAATGGAACCAACAAAATAAACCATAAACCCATGATCATGGTTGATGCTAGATGGAACTAGAGATTTAACCTGTTGCCTGCAGTAGAATGAGGGAGGAACTAGAGATTTAACAATGTACATTACTACATTCTAACACAAAGCAAATGACAAATGAACAAAGAAGGTTGTAGAGCCTATCTCTTTGGCTCCCGCTCTCCAATGGTGGCAACCTTCTCCTTCTCCTCTTCTCTTCTTCTCGTCTCTTCTCTTCTCTTCTTCTCTTCTCTTCTCTTGCAATGTGATAATGAGGTTGGAGAAGAGGGCTTTATCCCCCAAAGCCCTCCTCCAAAAACCAAATCGTGTCCCTTTCCTCCCTTCCGCGGGCTGTGGGCGTCGTTTAATGGGGGAAGCGACGGGAAGCACTGATGGAAGCGTCGAGAGCGAAGCTGGAAGCGCGGGAGGAAGCGATGGAAGCGTCGGTGAAGCGCAAAGGAAGCATGCGCTTCCAGATAGAGCAAGAAGCGAAATTTTGAAGAAGGAATCGCGCTTCCGAAATCGCTTTGGATCGGGAGCTATCCAAGAAGCGCACTTTCGGTTAGCTCTTGCAGCACTTCCTTTCGAAGCGAGCTTCCGGAGCGGGGGCGGGGGGGGCACTTCCCTGCAACCTTGGAATGGAGAAGCAGATCACCAAACCTACTTGGGTGCACATCCAACAGTCAACGAAGTTTCCCATCTTGTGGGAGAGAGTGCCTACCATATGTTATGGAGCCAGACAGCCTCAGTAATCTGTTAAATAATGGGCAGTTTAAGGAAGAAATGGGATAGTCTTAGGCCACATCCAAGAAGGAAGGAGCAACTTACGTAAATAACTAGGTGATGGTTGAAATTACATGGTTGATTTCACTTGAGGCCACATGCTGACCCACTATTTGGGGTATTGAGGACCTTGGTGGACCTACTTTTGGTTATCTATTACACTTTATTGTATTTTGTCTATTTTTGGCCACATCCAAGAAGGAAAGACAAACTTACGTAAATACCTAGGTGATGGTTGAAATTACGTGGTTTATCTTCACTTGAGGCCACATGCCCATTGCCAACCCACTTTTTGGGTATTGAGGACCTTAGTGGACCTACTTTTGGTTATCTAACCCATTTATTACACTATTGTATTTTGTCTATTTTTGGTCAAGGCTGACCTAGTCTTCTTCTTGGGGCTAGCACCTAATGTAAATAATTATTAATTTCTAACCCTAGGTGAATGTCATCTTATGTTTCAATTAATAAACTTTAATATGCATAGAATAGATTCTTCACATAGCAGTATTCATACATATAATAGGAAAATGAACAGCAGAAGCATAAACGCAGTGCACAAACAATTTACTGCTTCAAATCAACTTTTCATTAATGAATCAAAGCTTACAAGGAAACCTCCACAGCTACCAAAACATGCAACTGTATGGTACACTGAAATTGAAATCTGCATATTTACTGAGGAAATCTGCCCACCAGAAACAGAGAAAAAACATCCCACTGGTCATTGATTGCTGTGTAGGCCTTATGTATGGCTGTATGGACCTGTTTCGTACAGTTGTATGGATCTGTCCATATGACAGTACATATCAATCCATATGGATCCGTACGACGGTGTACATTGTCCTCTACCTGATTGCTAAACTAGCTCCTCTCTGGCGCACTAAATCTGCCTGACCAAATTATTTTTGAGTGAAATAATGAACGTGTCTTAACCCTCTACCTTGACTTGCCTTTATACATTAGCTGAAACACTAATCTACCAAAACCCTAATCTCTTAAAGTGAATTACAAAATGGATTTGACTTGGACAACATCACGCATGTTTGACACTAAACTTGTGCAGAAGTTCCTATTTGAGCTACAACTATCAACACTCCCTCTTACCGAGGAAGGAAATGTGCACCAATCCAAGTTTGTCTCTTAATGCTTCAAACGTCCCTTTTGCTAAGGGCTTGGTCAACATATTAGCAACTTATTGATATATGGGTACATATTGGAGCTTCACTGCTCCCTTTTGAATTTTGTCTTGAATGAAGAGATATATAATCTCAATGTGTTTGGATCTATCAAGAAAAACTGGATTCTTAGAGAGTTTGTTACAACTCTGGTTATCACAGTAAATCACTGTGGTATCCAACTCCTGATCAAATAAACATGCTAGCAACTAGTGATGCCATATGGCCTAACAACCAGCTGTACTCGCTGCCATATACTCTGTTTTTGTTGAGTTGAGTGCCACGAAAGTTTGCTTCCAGCTAAACTAGGATATCATTGTTGATCCCAAGCTAAACCAACACCCATAAGTGCTCTTCCTGTCAAATGCATTGCTTGTCAAATTTGAGTCTGTATATCCCTACAAAATCCTATCAGGACACCTGTTCTGGATGTAGACTATTGCATTGCATGCTTCTAACTAAAGAAACATTAGCAAATCCCAATCATGTATAATGGCATTAGCAGCCCCTATGATGGATGAGTTCTTCTGCTCTACAACCCCATTATTCCTTGCGGTTGGTTGACTTTTTCTCAGCAGATTTAAGGGGTTATTCTGTAGATATGTCCTCCCTTTTAGGGCAGCTCACTCCTTTTTTTCTTTTGCAGCCAATTTATTGCAGTTTTTTAACAGCAACATTGGGATTGTGAATTGTAAATAGATGTTTCCCCACCCTAATGGGGTTAACCACCAAATCTTAGCTGATAAAATGGCAGCCCTTCTTGGTAGCAAAGGCTTCTGGATGAATTTGATGGTTGCAGAAGGATGAAGCCCCTGGGTTGATCACTCTTTCTGTGGAGCTAGTTCTTGCTCATCAAACCAAGGATCATAAGAGTGAAAAAGAGATTTGCAAAGCTTTCCGCAACTTACTTGGCACAGGGAACACCACTCAAGTCAAAAAACTTGAAACAGACTTCTCCAACCTCAAAATGACAGATTTCACTAGCATTGAAGAGTATATTGCCAGGTTCAAGAACCTGAACACTGACATCCTTACATCCAGTGGCCAAGGTAAAAAGGACCTTGAATATAACGGTACTATTCTGAATAATCTCTCTCCTACATTCAGAAATTTTGCTATCATCTATTACAGTTTTCCTCTTTTCATCAAAACACCTGCTTCTCCCTCTATGAAGGATATGTTTTCTAACCTTATCCAGCATCAAGTCACCTTGAGGAATTTAAGTGAACTTTCCCCTCATGAGCATGCCCATTCTAATGCTGCCACATCCTCATGTATGCATGAATCTACAGGGTACACTTCCAAATCCTCAAATAAGAGGACAATATGATCATATTGCCAAAAGGAGGGACATGCTCTCAAAAATTGTCTTCTCTATCTTAAAAAGATTGAAAAAATTGCTCGACAAATAGCTGGCAACAATTCCCTTTTCATAGAACAGGCCAGTAACTCTGCACATATAGATGTGCATTGTGTTTTATGGTCTTCAACTTCTTCACAAGAATGGATTGCGGACTCTGGGGCAACAGGACATGACGAAGCACAAGAACCTTCCCTCCGTCTATGGTGATCAGCATAAAGGCAAGTAGGTAACTATTGGTGATGATTCAAGCCTCCCAGTTTTTGGTTGTGGTACTGTGGTGATTGATAATTCCAAGTATGGGGATGCTCCCCATGTTCTTGGAGTGGGACCATATAAGCATCGAATCAACTCTTCCTTCCACCAATCTGATTGTTTTTCAATTGGGGATCTTGTATTTTCCACCAAAGGCGCCAAATTTGAGACTAATTTGGAGAGTCAATGAATCTAATCTTGTGATGGATTGCCAAGGCAGTTACAACAAAATAGGAGAAAAACACAGCAAAACCAAATCAGCAAAAACAAAAGCACAAAGCAAGCATTTTCAATGGTGGAGAAAAAACTTAAAAGTTGTTCCAACCTAATTCTGAGGCTCTCGTATCTCTCCCAGCAGTTTATAATATAGAAAAATTCTCGTTGTAAAGGATCAGAAGTTCAAATCAGCAGAAGAGGAGGGAAAATTGAAAGTAAATAAGCCATCAGAAACTGAAGATCACCCTGGAGCACCACTCTTTCTACACAATAAGTAATCGTTTTTCTTCTTCAGTTTCTCTTTCTCTCCATTGTAATTCTCCCTGCATGCCCAAGTGGTGAATTGTAATCATTGTATGAGTCCAAATGCTACATTGGCTTAGGAAAGAGACTTAGCACCACTCTTTCTACACAATAAGTAATCGTTTTTCTTCTTCAGTTTCTCTTTCTCTCCATTGTAATTCTCCCTGCATGCCCAAGTGGTGAATTGTAATCATTGTATGAGTCCAAATGCTACATTGGCTTAGGAAAGAGACTTAGTACCCTCCTGAGACCCCATATACGTCATTCTGGAAGAGATTTAATGAAGGATGCCAAAGCACCAATGGTGAATCAACCTCCTGTAGCATCCTACCTCAGTTTTTAAGGAATGGTGAACATGGATCAAATAGCTCCCCATTCCCATTTCCTTTCTTCCTGGGCACATTTTGATGTAACAGGAATGTGGAGAAACCCCTAGCATTTGTCTATTTTATGTTCATTAATCACAGAATCTTTATGTAAATTAGCTCTCCTTCACTCATGAAATAAAGTTGCAACCATTGGTCTTGCATTTATTGTGTCTATTTGCTTCATGTGTATTCATTTAAACTTGTTGGATCTGTTTTAAAACTTAAATGACCAATAAATCTGTTGTCTAGAATTTGCAGTAATGGGAAAGAGTTTGTAAACAAGCCTTCCTTATCTATAAAACTCATGTATTCTGAATTGTTTGTCATGCAGAATTAGATTACAGTGCCTGTGGCTCAGAAGATCATTCCAACCGCTAAAATCTACTAAATATCCATGATGTTTAGCTTCCTGGTCACTCCCGAAAACTATAACTCGAAGCTCTCTTGGTTTTTTGAGGCTACAACAATGTTATCTTCGTAAAACCAAGCCTGTGTATTCCAGGAGAATATCCTAATTCATTGAGGATACCCCACCCCAGCTGGCTCAAAGGTCTAAAGAAGTGTAGGAGGTTTTCCCTGGCATGGATCCATTAGAGCGGGAACAACCTGGGGAACAACAACAACTCGATTTTTTATCTCTTTGTTCCAAATATGATGGGTTCAAAAACTCAGCGCTTCACTGATTATCCATTCAATTAAAGTCTTAGATCATTTTTTGTTCAATGCATTATTTAGTCCTCCAATGAAATCATTAAGTTACACTTCATAGGAATATCTCAAGCTAGGTAGGTGTACCTTATAACTATAGTGTAATATGCTATGGTCTTGAGAAAGTTGAGATGCTTGAAATAGTCTGTAAAACATGGAAAGGTTAGGAATCGCACCTATCTCTAGCTGGTGGTGTAGAGATCCCTTGTACATGTGAGATGTAGTACATAATAACAATTATCCAAGTTTCCAACACAAAAATGTAAAAAATACCTTTAGAGTAGGGCAATATCAACCATTACTCCTTGGTGCATGGAATGCATCACTAAGCTATACTTGTTACAATTCAAATCTATCTTGCTCAATACAATGTTTAGCATGTCCATATTACCAACTACCCTTCATTATTACATTCCATAGATTATTATCCACCAATTAACTAATAACCACGTTACATTATTATTCAATGAGTATAGGCACATTACATTACTTACATCGCCATATACCTAAACATTACATTAATTATCCTCCATGAATACATTATAAGTGGGCATGCTCTCCCTCTAAACTACATTCCCTTTTTCATGAACAGCATCCTGTTCCATAGAGTCGATTGCTGTTTCCAGCATCCACGGTCAAGCCACACCCGCAGGGTTTGGCAGTTCCTAGCCAGTTTTGCTAGCTTCGATACCATGTTAAAACATGGACAAGCTAGGAATAGAACCCAAGGCCTTTCCCTAGTCAGCAAGCAAGCACATCCTACCATTGAGCTACATGCTCCTTTTCATGACAGGGTTCTTGTCCCAGGTTGTGGATTGCTATTCTCAACATAATTTAACTACCTTAATACTAAGTATAGGGATTTTGAAGTCGAACATATGATATATCATTTTTTGGATTATCTGCATAGTGTAAGTCATTAATCTAGGATCCATATTCTATGAGTGTAGTCGCCACTGACCAATTTCTCATGGTTTTGAATAGTCCACTTAGCATTTATTGCATCGGGTGATGCTCACAGGGGTGAAGAATTGAAATTGATACTAGCAAAAAGAATTGCATAGCATCAATCACCACTTCCAAGGCTTGCACCTGGTAACCATGACTTCCCGGGAGGTCACCCATTCAGAACTCCTCTAGCTCAAGCGTGCTTAATTGTGGAGTTTTCCCCACAACCAAGCCCATTTAGCTTACTATCCCATTTGCAAAACCTTAGCAAGTATTGTGACTAATGAACTATTTAGTTAGAGCTCCCTTAACACTTTTTTATTTAAGCATAGGGGTTTTTGCAGTTCAAATATGATATATTATTTTTGGGATTATCTGCGTAGTGTAAGTCATTAATCTATGACCCATATTCCATGAGTATGGTTGCAACTGACCAATTTCTCATGGATTTGAATGGTCCACTTAGCACTCATTGCATCGGGTGATGCTCACATGGGTGAAGAACTAGAATTGTTACTAGCGAAAAGCACTCATTGCATCAAGTGATGCTCATATGGGTGAAGCACTGGAATTGATACTAGCAAAAAACAGTCAGTGCATCGGGTGATGCTCACATGGGTGAAAAACTAGAATCGATACTAGCAAAAAGAATTGCATAGCATCAATCATCATTTTCGAGGCTTGCACCCAAATAACCAGGACTTCTCAGGAGGTCACCCATCCCAGAACACCCTTGGCTCAAGCGCGCTTAACTATGGAGTTTTTCCCACAACCAAGCCCACTTAGCTTGCTACCCTATTTGCAAACGTTAGCAAGTATTGTGCTTTATGAACTATTCAATTAGAGCTCCTTTAACTCTTTTTATTTAAGCATGAGGATTTTCGCAATCCAACATATGATATATCCTGTGTTGCATGGGTACCCGTACCCAGGGGTCGGGTACACGTACCGGTACCGGGTACTTGGGTACGGCAATGGTACGTACCTAGACGTACCTTCACGTACCATGAACAGTGTTGCCGTATCGGGTACTTCATAAAAAAAATTGGGTACGTTTGGTGAAAATGGTACGGCGTACCTCGATTTTGGGTACGGCTATGGTACGGCCAGTATATAAAACTAAACCAAACTAATACAATTTGTTCCCACAGTTGAAGTCTAGTTCTAGCGATTTATCCTTCTTCAAACAGATATGTAGGAGCTATGATAGGATTGGTGGGAATTTTCAACCCCAAGATTTACATGGAAAGGTTGTAGGAGCTTTTTAACTCAACACGGATAATGCCTCACTGCTGTTTTGATTTGAATTTTTGTTTGAATAATGTATCACTGCTTGAACATAGATTTTAATGGCAATTCTTCACATAACATGCTCATAAATTATAGCAAGGAAATAACATTAACAATGATTTAAATGGCTAATAAACAGACACCCAAAAACATAGTAAGAAGGTGCTTTTTACATACTTGTAGCAGCCCGTTGACAGATCTGGAAATGAACGTTGAGATACCCAAGTAATGTGGCCATACAATGTGATAGCAGTGAGAAAATCTTATAATGGCTGAGATCTGAAATGTGTTGTAGATGACTATTGGGAAAACTTCATCTTTTACTTAAATATTCAGCTCTGGAAATGAGAGTTATTTGACTCACAATACAGAGCTATGAAAGTACTATAGCAGCCTTCGAATGTGCTGGGACTGACAATCAATGGATGAAGAAGTAGACTATGGTATAACAAATCCTGTAGTAGCTTTATTCTTCCCAATGCGCCCAATGGAAGTATGTAAGCACAATATAAGAGTGAAGATTTTACCACATTGATATCTCAATTTATGGCAGCCTGGAAACTACTAGTTACACTCGTCCCATGAATCATTTCATCTACAGCAGCAAAATCTTGAACTTCTTCTCCACATGAAGACCCATGACTATATACTGTCAGCGGGCATTAACAATATTGACGTGGGCGCTGTATATCCAAATTGACTTAATGCTTCTGGTGATTAATAGTACATTTTCTATTGTGAAAATGACTATGTTCCTTCAGATTTTTAGAGATGGAATTTTACAATAAATCAGAAGTTTTGCCATAGAGCATATTAAATTACTTTGAATAACAAAATATGATAGCTATTTTAAGTTTTTTGAAGATTCTTTTAGAAATGAAGTAGCTACAAATGATTCAACATAGAGAGGACTGACGTGGCATTCTTTTAGTGCAATTGTTTATACCTTAACTTCATATGCAATTGAAAAAACTTTTCCTATCTTTTTCAAAGCTGCTAATTGTTGGTTGTAAAATGACCATGTGATATTGTTTTACCTCCTAATCATACTACAAAATTATTGTAGACTAGTCATATAGTTGTTGATGACATGGCTTGAAGAAGCCAAATTTACTATTTTGTTCATTGTTCAGTTTCACTGTTTTGATCTTTCTATTTCATGACTGAAAAATGCCATTAGGCAAATTTTGAATGTAGTTTGACAATGTTGAAAGGACTCAAGGAGTCATGGACATATATTTGTCATTAATATATTATAACTTATTTTAATTTATGTTTGAATGTTTTGAATTTTCAATGTGAATTGAGAATTTTCATTGTTAATGAATCAATGACGAAATCTGAAAGTGAATATGCAATGTGCATGTATGGATCATTGGATCATGATGTATCATGTGAGTCATGTGACTGTGACATGTTTCAGTTTTATTTTTAATATATATTATTAATAATTATATATATATATTATATAATATATATAGTACCCCGACGTACCGAAGTACCCTGTTTCAAAAAGTGCCATACCCGTCCCGTACCCACGTTTCCTGGCAACATAGGTTTTACATGCTGTCCACGTCAGATTTTTAAAGCAAACCGTTGATAGCAAAAAGGCATTGGAGCACATGGTAGTCGCTAAGTTGTTTAAGAAGATCTGAAAAGTGAGTCCCACCGTTAGCATAACCCTTGGTTTTCCATGTGGCATCTCAAGGTTTTTTGTTCCACCACAATAGTCAGAATCCCCAGGTCATACACTCCGTAACTTGAAGGAGTAGTAGCCTTTCCAGCACTATCACCCTCTCCTCCAGACTTTCAAAATTAGTTTTCTCTTGGTAGATAATGCATGGCGGGAATGAACAATGGATTGTCTGACATTGTTCACCTGCCGATAGAGGAGGAAACACGTCACTACCACCAAACGATGATGATGATCTATATCATGATGCGCCACCTATAAATATTAAATAACCATGCAGTTGATGATCGCACCATGTTGTTGCCTTGTATCTTTTGACATTTATGATTTTGGTTCTTGGGTTTGTATATACGTATTATGAACATTGAGCAGTGAGCAATTTCAGTTAGGCAATAAAAAATCTGTCTATACGTTGAGAATCAAGTTATAAATTATGTTTTCTAATTTTATTTGTCACAACATGAAATTTACAAATCTGATTGATAGATCAATGTCTACAGATTTTAACTAGAAAATTTCTTCCAATTTTTCAGAAAAATACTTTTTGGTGTTTCTTAGTTTCCTAAGAAGTCTACGTCAAGTTCGCGATAGTTTTTGGCCCCATGCTATACCCATTTCCTTAGTCACTGCTTAAAAACACTTTGAGAAACCATATATAATATACCTCTGAAAAATATAAAGACTTATGAACAATTGTTCAGCTTTAGCATTTAATTTAGCATAATTTATTAATTTTGGCTCAGATTTGAAGTTAAAAATATTTGTATTTGTTTTTGGTTAAATGCTACTATAACAGACTTTGCTTAATTCTATTACTTGAATTTAACTGCGAAATTCATTAAAAAAAATCATTTTTAAGAGGCTAAATTTATCGGCTCCACGTGAATATTAAAAGCTGGAAGTTATCAGTATGAAAATCCACAATACATTCCAAATTTATCAGAGTAGTATAACTAAGTAATATTGGTAGTTTCTATATAGAAATTCAGAATAAATTAGAACTCTTCCAATATTTAAAGTGTAATAAAGTGTAATATTTATGAAGATTCTTATAATTAAATTTTAAAAATTAATTTGAAAATATAAACTTTATAAAAGAAATTTCATTTAATTCATACCTTTTTATTAAAACAATTATTACTAACTAGTTGCCTTACCTTACAATCACCATATACCAAGTGGTTAACATTCTATATTTTTGTTTTTCAAATATATGTTTGATTTTATTATTATATTTTTAAATATTTAAATAAAAATATTATACAAACACTGTACTTCACTAATTTGTTCATATATTTAAAAAAAATACACCACAAATTGCTATGAATCCAAAAGAATACTTACTCTTTATCTGCGAGGTGTACAGCTGCTACCAGATCAACCTGCATAACGATGATACCTATTAGAATTACTAGGGTTTAAAGTCCACAACTAAGAAAATTAACCAAACCCTGCATTATTTAAACAAGGCAAAAATAAAAGGAATGATATTATGAACCGCCTGGAATCAATAGGCATTAAAATAATACAAAGACAAAGTAAATAAAAACTGAGGGAGGGTAATTTACAAATTTTAACCTGGTATTGGGGTTGAAGTATTGACCATGGTAATTGTAATTGCTTGCGATAAGTAACAACGGCGGTCTGCAGCTCCTCTCCATCATCGCCTTTGTTGCAGAACCTGATAAAATTTGAAAGGGAATTGAACTCTGGGATTTCTCCTCCCCTGAGATAAATTTCATTTTCGTTTTCGTTTTCTTTCTCTCGTTCTTCCCTGGTATCCGACCACTGCCAGACTGATGTTATTTGGAGGGATTTGCTGCGGGCATGTTGTGACCGCTTCGGCGCTTGTAGGGATTTATTAATGTTAATCGTCCTCTTGTTCCCGAGTCCAGTGATGGAGAATGTGAAGCAGGACGCGGGGGGGTCGATTCCCAGGCGCTTCAGATACGGCCTGTGAGAAGTGCTGAAATTTCTGTTGCAGGTAGCGACGGAACTCATCATCATCTTCAAGCAATTTCATATGCGTTGTAATTTTTTGTTTGCTAAGTGGTACTTCATGGTTTTTCTCTCCTCCATGTGGATAGGGTATCTTCTTGTTATGTGGTGGGTGTGGTGTGAAGAGGGCTGGAAATTTTTTGTGTTGTAATGTTAAAAAGATATATTCTTGGAAGGTTGTCGTTATTATGGTTAAAAAAAAAGTATTTAACAAGAAGGAAGGAGGTGTAGGTTGAGGGCTTTTGCGATTAATGTTATTTTATGAGATTTATGATTTTTTATGTTTGGAAAGTAATTGTAACCGTTTGTATTACTAATGTGTTTGAAAGTTATATCAACCATATTCAATATAATTAGTGGCTAGATTTAGTAAGGAAGTACTCACAATTAATGTAGGATATGAGTGAGGGTTATTTTTAATTATAAAAGCTATTTCAAGACATCATACAAGATAGATGTCACAGGAGGATGGGAAAGTTCATCAAGCAAATATACTCATCTTTCAATCAATCAACCATTATAACAGTAAGCGGGAGCACCACCTCTATGGACACTTTCATTCATGTGTGGTATATTGAGGTTTATATGATGTCACAAATCAATCCCAACAACCAATGTGAAATAAGAGTGAATAAAATTTTATAGTCATAAAAGCTTTTCCAAGCATATTCAACTATTAGTATTTTTGTTTTATTCTTCATATTCTTGACACATCCACTGACACACAACGGAGGAATGAGAAGGTCAAACAAGTAAACATAAACACATTGCAATCAATAAGTCATTGTGTTAGTAGGGGAGCCACTACCTTTGTAAATGCCTTCATTGGCATAAAGATCATGGTATATCATGACTTATATGCTGCCACAAACCAACATTCACAACCACTATGGTATCAAAATGAGATTTCACTGTCATAAAACCTATTTTAAGATGCCAAACAAAATGGGCATACCCCAACTACTATTATTCTTGTTATTATCATTCATATTATTAACACGTACACATAGGCCACATATAGCAATGAGGAGAAGGTAAACAAGTAGGCATAATCCCCTTGTTATCGCTTGAAATAGCACCCACGATAAAGTCATGGATCACAATGCGATGAGTGACAAGCACGAGAGAAGCTAGAGCTCATTGCCGCCACAACCTAGCTCCTTAAACACTTTAGGTCAACTCCTAAGACCAAGGGGGAGTCCTAAGAACTTGGTGAAGGATAATTGTGATTCCCTAGATGATACACAAACATGTTTCCCAAGAAACCTCTCGACAAATATCAATTTCTTATGGAGTCAAAATAATGAAGCATAAATATCATTAAAAGAGACGTAGGAGTTAAATGGATTTATCATAAATCCCTAGAAATATAACATCAACTTGTTATTGTTGTTATAGGACTGCAAGTGATTTCAGTTTAGAAAACTTGATAAAAATCGATCTAGACAATACCAACTTTACCGTGCGAAGTGTACCTTGTGTAGTATGGTAAAGGGGATGAGCAATAGGGTGAAGAAGGGACCTCAAAATTGTCATGAAAATAGGATATAAGATCTAATATAAGCTTTATAACAACCTCAAATAGAGTGTGGTCCCGCTTAACATGCTTTCAAACTTAGCAAAGGTGCTTGATATACTGGTGTACTTACAATAATATATATACAACACCAAACCTTAGCATGCACAGGTCACCCAAAACAACACAATCTAACTATAGGAATAAAACACCCTCAAGGGTTCACCATTAATTCAATTAGGGCGCACTTACATGTCCGAACAAAATTTTCAAATTGCAAATATTTTTTGAGATATGAATTTAGATAATTTTTAGGGTTTTTCCAAAAAAAATGATTTTTTTATAATAATATACAAGAGAATTTTGATAATAATAAAAAAAGAGTGAAGAGAAAGGGTTATTACCTTAGTCCTTCAACCCGAGGGCAATTGAAGATTGAGGTCCCTACTCAATTTGGTTATTCAATATTTACCAACTAGGAAAAAGGTTAGTAAACTAATACTAGGTCGAAGTAACCAAAATTCTAATTGGGGAAAATAATGAATCACAACGCTCACAATGGAGAGCTCCTTCAAGAGGAGATTCTTTTGAAACAAGACTAACAAGATGCCAATAAAACACTAATCTACCATGCTTAAGGTGCAAAAGAAGCATCAAACAAGAAAATGGAGAGATCTTACCAACATCAACTAAGAAAGAGAGCAAGAGTACTTCTTAAGTCCTTCCTTAACCAAGAGATATTACAACTATTCTTAGGATCAATCTCGTAAGATAGAAAACCCTAAAAATTCCACCATTCAACCTTTATCACATGTAAAACTTTCCAAAGAGAGAGGTGTGCATGTGCATGCATAAGTTTATGTGCCTTTGGGACCAATCCCTACATTATAGAAGCCCACTCTAAGTGCCACCAACAGCCTCCTTCAGTTGGTTGTGGTAGGTAAGCAATTATGATGAGTTATCCTCGAGTTACAATCAGTTAGATCACTATCAATTAGCCTAGCGCCAGTTTTGCATGCATGCAGGGAGTGTGGCACCTTTTGTCCACCTACCTCATCAGTTAATTGATTATAGACATCTGAAGTTAAACTAGTGAGCTCCAATTGTGATTTATCCACACCGAGTTAGCTAAACAACCAGCTTGAGCTGGCAGATTTGAATCCTATCCATAATATTTGAATTGTATTTATTGTACTACCATTGTATTACTGATTAACGAATGAAGATTAATGTTGTGATTATCTAAGCAATTCTTGTCCGATTTATCTGAAATTTCTGTCATGAATTCTTCGCTCAGTGTATATTGATCTTAATTATTCCACTGCATAATTCCTTTCCAAAAACTCTCATATTGACCTGTAGATACATGGTTATCAAATTTAACATGGTATCAGAGCCTATGTTCAGACCGACAACAAACCTTTGAAACCTTCATGCTTACACCAGAAGCAACTGAGTTTCCACATAATTACTAGAATCATAGCATTGCTCCCTTTGGATTCTGTCCAGAGAAGTCTATCCAGGTGTGACGAACTCTGAAAAACTGTACATGTCGAGGTGGAAAGGCTTGAACTAACATATGATTGTGAATTGGTTTGTTTTGCAGTGATTTTTTGTAGGTACCTACGTAGATTTTTGAAAGATTTAACTGATCAATATACAATGAAATGGAGAATTCTTCTGCTAATACACCCAAAATCCTTACACCCTTCAATTATAATGATTGGAGGGCAGATATGCATATGGCCTTGTGCAACAAGGGATTGTATAGGATGACAATGGGAAGAGAAGTTGAGCCCCAACAATATACTGAGAAATCCAAGTTTATGAACTAGCTATATGAAGCCTTCGGCTTCATGTGCATTCACATCTCCAAGGATCTTCTGTTTCACCTTGAGGGACTCATAAATCCTAAAGAAGCATGGGACAATCTTGAATCTTTGTTTGGCAAACAAGATGAGCTTAGAGGCCATATTTTGGAGAATGAACTAATTGCAAAACAACCCAACAGTTTCGAGACTATTCAACAATTCTTTTCAAAATTCAAAGCTCTAGTATTACAATGCAAACAATGTGGAATAGAAAGGAAGGATGAGTAGCTTGTGCTGTCAATTATGAGCAAGCTTGGCTAAGAATTCTTAGACTTTGTCTCTACTTTCCATTCCGGAAGAGTTTTCATTCCAAATTGGAATATGCCTTCTCTAGATGTTTTTACATTGTTTTTTATCCAAGAGCAAGACAAATTGATTTAAATGGGAGTGCTTCAAACCTCCAAGAATCAAGCACTCTTAGTCGGAGACTCTAGTAATGTGCAAGCAAGAGGGAAGCACAAAGGGAAGGAGACCAAAAATATTGATTCAAAGCCAGAGGAGAATCAGAAATCTTCCAATGGAGCCCCAGGTTCCAAGAAGAAGAAGCAATTTGAGAAGGCTAAGTGTTTCTATTGTTTGAGAGGCTTTCATCCAAAGAGCCAGTGCATGAAGAAAACCATTGATGATTTGTCAAAGCTCCTTAAACATAACAATATTTCTCTCCCACAAAGCGCAAGGAAGTTTGAAGAAGGACGACATACATAAGAACATGAGATTTACCATGCCTTAAAAGCAAGTGTCTCTCGAACAAAGGATTTTCTTATTGATTCAAGAGCATCCAATCATATGGTTGCTTCCAAATAATCCTTCAACTCTCTGGATCTCTCAGGAGGACCTAGCATTCATATGGGAATGACTCACAGATCCCAGTAGTAGAGAGAGGCTCTATTAAAATCCAGCATGGAGATTTCAGAAATGTACTCTTTGTGCCCTCTTTAGCTGCAAATTTGTTATCTATATACCAGATGACACATACTGGCTCACCAAAGCGAGTAGTATTTGGCCTTGGCTCAGTGGAGATCACACATATCTCAGCTGAGAATATTATAGAGAAGGGTGTTGCAAACCATTCCTCCAAGGCATATGAATTCTCACACTTTCTGTCATACTCGGATCCAGTACAACCTCAACTGCCATTCAAAAGGGGATGTAAAAGCATTCTATCTACACCTTTTGTTAATGATGTATTATCTAATGTTTCATATTCAGAAGATGAGGAACAATATCAACATGATATTGAGATTGATATTGAGACTTAGGAGGATCTAGATCCAGATCCAACTCCTATTCCAAATCAGTGGCCTAAGCCTAAATGGTCCCAAAAGCTCATTGAAGCAGTTGGGAATGTTGCTGGGGATCCAGGTGATAGAAGAAGAACGAGGTCCCAGTATCAAAATGGACATGTTGCACTCTCTCATTCAATTACACTTCCTTCAGTGAGTTTCAACAAGCTTCCTGAGAGATGTTACTTGATGGTAAGGATTGATCCACAATTCAACCCACTGAAGAATAAATTGGAGCAAGTCATTATTCCTTTAGAAAGAAGAGACAAAGGCAATATTCCTTCTCCTATCTATCATCAAATTGGAAGAAGATGGAAAATTTCACATGCACAGTCCTAAGATGTTGATGCATAGAAGAACCATGATTCTACATCGCTGCTCCACATAGTTGCAGATTGCAACAAGTTTTTTCTCAAAGAGAAAAATGTTCTCTTAAGTATGGAAGCTTGTTTCCTGATTACTTGCTTATCTTGAGGGGGGGAGGGGTGGTTCCCATGAGGTTTTCCCTGTTTTCCTTAGTTTATTAAGAAATATTTTAATTCATTTAGATTGTATTGGTGACTTTTGACCTAGTTTCCAGGGCCCAAGTTGTCCAAAGTTAGGATTAATTAATCATCCTTTGTCCAATATAGTCTATTTGGTCATTTTTCCTAACTTAGCAAGTTATTATCACTTAACTAGAGTATGGGGGACACACCTATAGGTTATTTTCCACTTATTGCATGTGCATGCATGAGTTTATGTGCCTCTGGGACCAATCCCTACATTAAAGGATCCCACTCTAAGTGCCACCAACAACCTCCTTCAGTTGGTTGTGGTAGGTAAGCAGTTATGTTGAGTTATCCTCTAGTTATAATCAGTTAGCCTAGTGCCATTTTTGCATGCATGTCGGGAGTGTGGCACCTTTTGTCCACCTACCTCATCAGTTAGATGATTGTAGACCGATTTAGACATTAGGAGTTAAACTAGTGAGATCCAACTGTGATTTTTCCACAGTGGGCTAGCTAAACAACGAGCTTGAGCTGGTAGATTGAAATCCTATCCACAATATTCAATTTATATTTATTGTACTACCATTGTATTATTGATTAATGAATGAAGATTAACGTTGTGATTATCTAAGCAATTATTGTCCGATTTATCTGAAATTTTTGTCATGAATTCTTTGCTCAGTGTATATTGATCTTAATTATTCCATTACATAATTCCTTTCCAATAACTCTCATATTGTCCTGTAGATCTATGGTTCTCAAATTTAACACTTAGAAGCTCCAGTATACCAAGAGGAAAAGAAAACGGTACATAATTAAAACCATTATCTTGTTAAAAATGAATGTTAGGAGCCTTTATTTATATCAGGCTTCCTAGACTTATCTAACTTTAGAGCCAACCTAACTAAAAAGTAAAATAACTAAAGAGTCATGGTTTGTCACCCACAAGTTAGGGACTAAACCACAAAATACTAAAAATAATGATAAAATGGTGAAAATGGCTTCATATGAATGAAGTGACGAGCCAGGGGAGGACGTTATGGCCCAACTAACCCCAACAATGTAGAAGATACCTCAACACCCTCCCATTTAGCAAGTAAAATATCTCTTGAAGAATATGATTCCATGATTAACTATGCATATGTATACATAGAGGAGGGGTCATACAAGAAAAGGAAGGTCCAAGTGGGCATAAATAAGGTGTGCTAAATTGGGTATGACAACCCTTACACACACAATCACCTTCTACAAAGCATAAACATGAGGGTGTCTAGGAGCCCCTAAGCCGTGTGTCCCAATGCACCCATCCCAAGAAACATCAGACACCAACCTAGGGCACAAATGACCCAACATGATGGAGGACTTCTGCCCATAAATGGACAATCAACAATGTCACTAAGCCAACACTTCTTGGAATGAAAACCAAGAGGAAATTACATGACCATACCATGGTTCTTTAGCCTAGCTAGATCAACACTTTTACAAAAACAAGCCCAAACTTGGCCTTTAACATTGACAAAAGACCCATTCACTCTGGTATATTTTGAAAGGCACGTTGTAGATAATCTGCGATGTAGCACCTCCCATAACTAGTCAACCACTATAGTAGTAGGAGGGACACTACCTATGTGGATGTCCTAGTTGGCATGAGGATTATGCTATATTGGAGCTTATATGTTATTGCAAACCACTTCTCATAATCAATGTAGGATAGGAGGGAAGTATATTTTATATTTTTGAAAGTTATTCCAAAACACCACATAAAATACACAAGGTAGCTTCATGGACCTTGTGTCTACTAACCCTTTCTATTCGTCTCATCCTGGTCAAAGTTGTCCTATTATCCATGCCTCTTTTCCTGTTATACACCTTAGCTACTGTTGACGGGCTGAAATGGCACAAGAGTTAACTAAGAGACAACCTGATCCAAGAGTTTTCGAGATGCTCTCAGTCGTTTTAAGTAGCTGTCCCTGACGGGATCAAGGCCCCATTGCCTTTCCTAAATCACTCCCAACTACAGGAGTGGACTACAAAAGGGAAAACTAAAACTACTGTTTGTTAATCAGATTTGTACATGTTCCTATGAACATATAAGTTAATAAATGTTATATATTGCAAAAATTAATCAGTCAATTTAATCTACTCAATCAATTAATTTATAATACAATAATAAACAGTTAATCGAATATTAACACATTAGATAGACTACGAAAAAATACATTATGAACATATATACATTAATCACAAAATCAGAAAATGGTTTGACAGCGATATAAATGTAAAAATATGATTCAATGAATTTTATTAATGAAATAATTAAAAGAAAACTATTAATCTATTCTAAATCCTATCCTGATCAGGAGCGAAAACATTAACATGGAATCAAATTGCCAGTAAGATTACTGTGCTAATAATCTTGAAAATATTCAGAAAAAATTCAGAACTTAAACAAGATCGCACAGTAAGCACGTATATCACATGTATTATGATACCAACACCAAATTAACAACATGACATCTATCAGCAAATCAAAACCAACGTAAGTCGACAGATTTAAAGATGATATATTTGCACAGTTCGTTAAAGAAATCATGACAAACATAAACATTGCAGAAAAGATGACAAGATCAAAATATATAATAAACACATTCGCATAGCATAAATACTGTAAATGTATATATAGATATCACCAGTTAAAAGTGTTGTAGCTGCTGACAAAAAATTGTCTGAAGTCACAGGAAAAATTACAGTGGTCTTATCTCATTCTTTTCTCCACTATCGACCCCCCCTCTCCCCAGTACCAACATGTCTATTTAAATACATCCAATCTCACAGAGAGATGGTTCTATAAAATCGGAAACCATAAAATCAAATCATAACCAATTTCGTTAAAAATGACAAGTGAAACATGTCATTTTTAATATACATTATAACATTTTGAAATTGGATAGACTCGGTTCATAGCACAAAATCATAAAAACGACAAAGGCACTAATGATATAGTGACACCTGGGAAACAATATTGCCAATCGATTTGTTCCCGATTATGTAGGGATCGTCCAGACAGTAGGCAATCATCAAAATCCGAGAAAAAAAATCTACAACATTAACTGCGATACTACACAACAAAGAAAAATAATTACAACAAATACAAGAGCAAAAATAAAATAAACTACATAATACAGAAATAAATGCAAACCAATACCTGTAACAAAAAAATAACTTGATTATCTCTTGTTTAAAACTTCACACCTGAAATCAATAGTAAGTGCGCCCAAAATATTATAATGTAACAGGAGCGTTAAACACCTAAATGTTCACACCCTTTGCTGGATTCTGTGACTGACACTTGAATTGCATTAGAGTAACTTGAGCATTGAGCTCATGTACTTTCTCTTCATTCTTATGACTTTCATTTTGCAATTTCAGGACCCTACGGATCAACCTATTCTTATGCTTTCTCAGGCGTAGAAGATACTTATCATCTAAATCTACCTTCTCTTTCAATCTTAGATTCTCGGCTTTTATGACATCATATTGTGCAACCATCTCAGTCACTTCTCCCTCCATCCTGTGTATTTTATCCAACAAGCAATTTACAAACAACGGGTGAACCATTTCACCCATTCGATATGATCCTGGTAAATTTGCCTCTACAGACTTACCTTTAACCGGGGGATCAACCACAGGATCAACCTGAAGATCCTTATCAAACACAGGATCAACCACAGGATCATTATTATCTGCAGGGTTCGGGATAGACTCATGCTCAATGTCATGACCATTATTAGGCAAAACAGGGTTTTGTTCTTCGTCATCTAGAACAATTGTTTCAATATCAATATTTTGCTTATGGAGGGATTAACATTACGACCCTTAGCAACCATACTTCTTGTACGCCTACCAATAACCTCGGCATTCAACCTTTTGCTTTCCTGTTTGCAAGAATTATCATTACGTTTTGGTGTAACCGGCGATAGATTTGAAGACTTTCTCATGCGCTTAGAAAGCACAGGAGTACCGGGACTACTCACAGGAGTGGAAACAGAGTCATTACAAACGCGGGGGCTGACACGACCATTAGGGTTTGAGACAGGTTTGCGTACAGGCGAAACCGAAACTCGACAAGACTGAGGGTGCCTCACACATTCTTCAGGACAATCAAACTGACAGTGACAGAAAGCCAAGAAACCATTCGACTCAATAAACTCATCCCATGACCGATTATGCTTAGACAGTTCTCTTTCTATTAACATCCTAACCAAATCATGATGAAATAAACTGTGACTGATATTTTTTGGCCCCTTTTTAATAGCCGAGGACATCTTAGACAGACTCTGAACTAGATAATGAGGCAAATTAAGAGATAAACCAACAAACACAACCATCAACTGGAGACGATAGATATAAGCTGAGGAGAGACGACCCTCACAGGTCACGTACCTATGGATAATGTCCAAGACTGGTCGCCACTCTTTCTTAAAGTATTTTCGGGACACATCGGTTCTGAACGACACCTCTTGACAGGGATTCTTCAACAGTTGCCTCCACTCGGTCACTTCCATTTGCTTATACTTGAACCATCGTTCACCTGTCAACGGAAAACCAGTAGCCAGAGAAACCGAACGCTCATCAACCCTAAACTGGAGGTCAGCCACTTTAACCCTCAAATCAGCCAACGACAAAGCAAATAACCTCGTCATCTCCGGGTTCGAGTCTGCAAACCTACGGATGAATGGTAACCATCCAACCGCTTCCACCTTAGCCCGAAGCTCAGGGTTCATGTCGAGGAGCTTCGTGTCACTGGGCTCAACCCTGACCACAGGAGCCATTACTGCTTGTGCAAATGCACGAAACCACACACAGAAAAAATGCCACAAATCGAAACACGACAGTGCACTAGAGAGTGAGCACTCAAGATGTAAACCGAGCAGCACACATAAGCAATGGAACCCAACTCTCTGATAAACAACATGCGACATGAATGAGCACAGACTACATCCCTGTAAATTCGGCATGGCGGAGGAGAATTATCACACAGAGAGGCAATCGAGTAAATGGAAAGTGACGGCGAGGTTTCCAGATTAACTCATGTTGCCATTATGTATTCGGCGTAATCACCTTACAATCACACCGTAATGAGTTACAGGTGTTCAATGCACAAGGAGCCACGATGCTGAGCACATACTTGCGCTTGAATGTGATTGACAGTGTTGTGTACGAGTGCAATGATGCCAGGTCAACCTTGCGGCAGGTGGATCGAATTTGGAGGCGATGACATAAATCAATCTGATCCTAAGCCATAAACCTTTGTCACCCTTACCATATAATGGTTTAAACCTTTGAAGGTGGTGGGCATATTTCATGAAGCACCTGACACAAACCATCGTATCAACCTCAACCCTTTACATGCAATAATATAAGTTAAGACATAAAACATATTACATAAGGTCGGGATTAATATTTGTGCTTGGACTATGCAGGACTCGAAGGTTAGAGTACCAGCTTTGGATAAGATACCTCTTCATGGAATATCCAACGTTTTATGTTCTAGGACCTTGTCCAATGTTGCAATTAACACATAAAACATATCAATTGCTAAATATTAGACGAAGACTTATAGTGAGAGGTATAAAAACCAAAACTTACCCCATAATTTGAAAGGTGAACCAATTACCAAATAATGTTTTCAATGTATTGACCTTGTCCACTAACCATAGTTTACAAAGGTTGTAAAAACATGGAATTTCTCTGATTCAGTAGCTGTCGTAATAGCATCAATTCAGTAGCTGTCAATTCTTTAGATTTTGCAATGAGAAATTCAAACATTTCATCAAAACAAAATAGGATTTTGTTTGATGAAATATGTTTTTTAAGGCTGTTGAGTAAGGGCACAACAGATGGCGACTGACTGGGCGGAACAATTATCTCTGTTTCTTAACCTAAAACCATGCAATCAAAGAAATTAAATCCTTCATGTATGCCATTATACAGACTTCGACATTTTAACATCTTAAACAAATTCAGGCATTTCACATTTCTAACAATTACCAGAAATTTACAGTTTTAATTATTTATTTGATAAAAATTTAGTCTCTTACAAAAATCAGTCCAAACGAAGTAAAACAGTAAGTGACTTAGTTTTGAAGAATAAAGTCTCAATACCATAAGCATGGCCCTGCTGCCAGCAGGCGTCCATAGCCTCGACAGGGTTGCTATAGAGCCCAAAGAATGCCAGTATCCCTTCTGCTAGTTATAGATATACAATTCTGGTTAGGCTGAATTGTTACCATTTCTCTTTTTTTTTTCTTTATATATATATATTTCTGAAGGCCACGGTTCTAGCTTGGTAACCAGATGGTAACCATGTCAGTCACCATTCTGCACTACAATAAATAAACCGGCTCGCTATGAGACCTTTTATCCCTTGGTGTTTTTCCAAGGGCCATTGTCGAGGCTTGGTGACCGGAAATGACAATGTTACTAAATGCAAACCTATGATCCTGAGCAGACCGGCTCGTTATGAGACCCTCTATCCTTCATATTACTTTGAAAACATTCAAATTCAACCATGACTAGAATGTAGTTATATTTAATCTCCAATGAGATTATATTAACAGATGGGGAGGCAAGTCTAATTCTCTTTACGAGAAGGGACGGCGTAAAAGACTTAAATAGATAACTTCGCCAAGTACCGCCCTAATCCTTTTTGGAACAATCTTTGCAGAGGCTTATATTATTAATCTACATTAACATGATTTAAGAATTTTTGGTAAAATCTAGAAAGATGAAACACCATTCACTGTTCAAGATGTAAAACAGTGTGACAATTTTCAGGATAGTAAGATCTTCGTGCATGATTTACAAATCAATCGCAGAACTTGATAAGAAATCATCAGATTGAAGTTTGACAAATTGATCAGACTAAAAAATATACAAATAAAACAACAAATGAGTATGAGAAAATGTTTAAAACAAACCAATAAAAAAGACACACTAACAAAATCCACAAACCAAGCACACCACACAAGGTATGTACAGGATAATCCCTTGAGGGGGATCAACAGAAATATTTCTTAATCCGATGACCGTTTACCGGAAGGTTTTCAATGTCACCCTCCAGTGTCTGCAACCTGAAAGTGCTAGGACCAAGTTTTTCTGTAATAATAAATGGTCCCAGCCACATGCATTGGAACTTAGTATGTTTTCATTTGTCTTCGTGCTCCTTGTCCCATTTCAAAACTAGGTCACCTACTTCCAAATCCCTACTGGCTGATTTTCTATGATCAAACCAGCGTTTCACGGTCTGTTGGTGTTTCTCAAACTTTTTTCTAGCCAACTCTCTATCTTCCTCCAGTTTAAGCAAGGTATTAATTCGATGTTCCATGGCAGAACATGTTGTCTCCTGTACTAACTGGGAGAGCTGTAAAGAGGGTAAAAATAAATGAGGAGGCAAGATGGCCTCTTTACCATATACCAAAAAAAGGGAGAATTTCCTATGGCAACTTTGGGAGTCACTCTGTCAGCCCACAAGGCATTCGATAAGGCGTTGTGCCAATTTCTGTGATGATTAACCACCGTGCGTTTCAGAATCTTGATTAAATTTTTATTAGAAGATTTAGCTAATCCGTTACCCTGAGGATAATAATTAGCCGAGTATTTTAATTTTATGCCCTTTTCCAATGCATATTCCGTTAGCTTTACAGAAGAAAAATAGGTTGCATTGTCAAAAATCAAAGATTCGGGAACACCAAATCTGGTGATAATAAAAGAATCAAGGAATGATATCACCTGTTCTGAGTTAACTACTCGCAAGGGGATAGCTTCGACCCATCTGGTGAAATAATCTGTGGCTGTTAGAATGTATTTGTGCTACTGTGAAGAAGCTGGTGTGATTGGGCCGACAATGTCCAGACCCCATTATTGAAATGGGACTTCAACAATAACCGGCTGGAGGGGTAACGCTGCTTTCTTAAGTCTGTTGCCTGCTCTCTGACATTCTTGACATTTCCTAGCAAAGGCAAATGCATCTTTGAATAACGTAGGCCAGTAATATCCAGCTTTGAGTACTTTGTGTGCAGTAGTTTCCCCGCCAAAGTGTCCCCCGGCTGGTCTTGCGTGTAATTGAGACAACACATTATCAGCTTCATTTTTTTCTAAACAACGAAGGAGAACCCCTTCGAAATTTTTTCTGAACAGAATGTTATCAATCAGCTGATAAGGGGCAGATTTCAATCTCAAAGCTCTCTTGCTACGTAAATCCAAATGTTCAGGAGCATTCCCATGCAATAGAAAAAACTTAATATCATTATACCAAGAATCAGAGGGAGCTGAAATTGGAAAAACTTCCCTTTCGAACAAAGAATGTTCACCAAAGAAGTGCATATCAGATTTAGAAGTGTCTGAAGATCCAGCTGCCAACTTACAGAGTCCTTATCCTCTGACAATCTTTAAAGGCTTGATTTCTAGGTCATATTCCTGAAGTGAAGTGATCCAATGGACTCGCTTTTCACCCAGGTCCTTTTGTACCAAAAGATTTATGACTTCTGAATATGGCACAATGACCTTGGTATGAGACTTCAGCAAATAAGGCCGGAAATGTTTCCCTGACTTAAAAACAACAAATGCTTGTTTGTCCACTTCTGGGTAATTCAGCTCTGCACTGTTCAAACCAGAACTTGTAAAAGCAATGGGAACTTCATTGTTTTCTTGATTTTTTTGCATTAGAACAACAACATATGAAGAATCAGAAGCAAACGTGTACAAAATAAATGGCTTAGAGAAATCTGGGCTTGTTAAGGTAGGAGCTTCAATAATAGCTTTTAAGATATCATGAAAAGATTGTTTCTCTTCAGCAAACCATTTAAATTCAACATCTTTTTTAATCATTTTCTGAAGCGGCCTGACAATTTCGGTAAACCCAAGGATAAATCTAGAAACAAAATTTATCTTCCCAAGAAATGACTGCATAGTTTTATTTGAGTGAGGCATAGAAATCTGTGATATAGCCTGGGTACGTTCATGATCAATATTAATACCTTGTTTAGAAACTACAAAACCCAGTAACTTACCTTCTGTGACCGCAAAGATGGATTTCTTTGGATTCAGGGAGATCCCATATTTCCTGCAACGCTCAAAAACCCTCCTGAGATGAGCTAAATGATCAGCTTTGTTTTTTGAAAAGACAGTTATATCATCAAGGTAAATGACAACAAATTTACCGATTAGGCCTCTAAACATAATATCCATTTCCCTTTGAAATGTTGCTCCGGCATTAATTAAACCAAATGGAATTTTCCTATAGGCATAAGTTCCCCAAGGGGTTCTAAAGGTTGTTTTCAATTGATCTGTTTTGGATACTAACACTTGGTTGTATCCCGAAAAGCCATCTAAAAGTGAAAACATTTCAGATCCAGAGACCTGTTGTAAGATTTTTTCCATTGGAGGAACAGGATAATTGTCTTTTTCTGAAACCTTATTCAGATTTCGGAAATCAACGCATAACCTGATGTCACCATTTTTCTTTCTGACGAGGACAAGATTTTCCACCCACTGGGCATGCCGTACTGGAAAGATTATTCTAGCAGCAAGTAGTTTGTTAAGCTCCTTCTTAACAGCTGGTTCTAGGCTAGGATGCATTTTCCTCAACTTCTGCTGGAAAGGTTTAGCCTGTTGTTTCATGGGAATGACATGTTGCATTATATTTGGATCAAACGTCTTAAGATTGTCATATGTCCATGTGAAAATGTCTTTAAAATCGTTAAAGAGTCGTATGAAGGCTGTTTTTTCCTGGGGAGTACATGTACTGCCCAGATTGACACATTGAGAGTTGTGTTCAGCACCTAGATTTACAACTTCAGATTGCATAATGGAGCTGCTGGTTTTACAGTTAAATTTATCCTTTAGATCATAAAATTTTTCAAGTTTAATTACAGATCTAGGAAGGGTGCTGACCTGATTGAGAGATTCCTCAATTGAACAAAGCTTATGAATTACCGCAAAGTTGTACAGATCCTCATCATGAGTCCTTTGATCGATGGCTGCATCTTTGAAAGTGTCTTTCATGGTTAGAAAATGAATCAACTGCTCATCATGGTCAAAGACTCTCCAATTGACAATGTTATCAGGTATGGAGGGTCTGAAAAGAAATTCAACAGAGAAAGAATTAGCAAGCATCCCTTCAGCCGGAATTAACCTTGAAGCAACATTAGCTAGCAGATCTACTTCTTGATTCAAATAACGAGGAATAGAATTTATGTTAAAGGCTTCAAACGATAGCAATAAATTCCATACCTCTGTTTGGTAATTTCTCAGATGCCCAACAATGCAATGTATAGTATTGCGTACTTGTCTAACAATAATCTCAGAGTCTCCGAGCACTACCAAAGCTTTGGCTCCCAGGTCAATTGCTTTTTTCAGCCCTTGAATAAGGGCTTCATATTCAGCAATGTTGTTGGTGCAATCAAATTCCAACCTGCAAGCAATGAAATACCTTTTTCCATGGGGATCGATCAATAAGCAACCGGCCCCAGCCCCTTCCTTTGACTTAGATCCATCAAAGTATAGCGACCAGAGACCATTATTCAGGTCTAGATGTGCAGTGTTCCAAACTGGGTTCTCATCTAGAACTTGTGTGAAATGGAAAACTTCAGATTGCTGTTCTACATCGGGAATTGATGAAGTTTCAGCCTCAAGATTCCCAAAGAAAGAATCAACCATATAATTGCCCATTATGGTATCAGTGAATAACACTGGTTCGTTTGAGTCATCCAATTCTGTGACCGTGTGCTTCATATAATGTTCTTGGTCAATCCTGATCTTATTTGGGCGACCATTATGGGGTATCCACAAGTGGGACCAGTCTGTTGCAAAATATCCTTTCAATTTTTCAGACCAATCTCTATTGAGAAATAAACCATACGCCTCTGGGATATCTGCAACAATTATATCAATGATAAAATGGACCTGAGGGTTTGAAGCTAATCTTATCAGCACTTCATTCAGTTTTCCTATTACTTTCACATTTGATCGGTCTAACTGTACAATGCTTGTATCGGATGGCACAGGGACTGCATTAAGTTTTTTGCATACCGAGTACGGCATGACGTTTTTCGAAGCCCCTGAATCTATCATATAGTTATGCACTTTATGATTGCAGATTTCAAAGGTAAGCAAAAAAGGAGGAGTCGAAGAGTCTGATTTCTTACCTATGGATGAGGCATTGACTGAAGATTTTGTTGAGTTATCTTTGGTATTAGCAGAACTGTTTTGGGTAGATGTGGTTTTGCCATTTTTACTTAAAGATACTCCTTGGATCATCTTGTCTCGAATCACAGGCAATTTGAGTAGTTCATAGATAGAAATGTTGGCTCTGATTTTCTTTAAATCCTCCACTAGATCATATTCTAAATCAATAGAAGGTGTAGATTTAGGATTTGGAGGTTGGTTTTTTGTTTTGACAGCTGAACTGTCGTCTGTAGTGGTTGTAGCAGATCCCCCTAAGGGCTGATCTTTCTTGATTCTGGTGTTGTATTGATGCTGATTGACATTCACAACAGCCACATCTTCATCATCAGTCAATTCTGTGGTGTCCCAGAAGTGACTGATAACTTGAGGAGGTTTTTCTTCGTTGTTATTATCTGTGTTTTGGGTATCTTCAGATTTCTGCCCAGAAGATTGGATGTCATTTTCAGTCGATGTTTCTAGACCTGAGACTAATAATTTCAGGAAACTATTAATTTCATCAACGTTGTTAGCTTTAGAGGGTGGAGTTTGTTTTGGAGTTGTATTCTGGAATGGCCTTCTGAAAAGCTGTCTAGGTGGTTCTTTATTCAGAGTACCTTTAGAAGTACCTTTCTTTAAATCAATGATTTCATTAGACAATTTTTTAATGACTCTTTGAAGGCTGCCTAAGTCTAATGCATCTTGGCCCTTTTTTTTAGGGGTCATGGTTTTAGAAGGACTCTTAGTCTTTTTACGAGAGGAAGATGCAGAATCAGTGTCTACCCCAGGGTTTGTCTTAATGGCAGACATGTCCTTTTCAACTTTTATGGCTTCATCGAAGGTCTCAGTGAGAGTAGGTTTGGCAGCTCTCCTGACAAACATAGCCATGGACACGGGTAGGGATGATGTATAAAATTCGATAGTGACATCTTCAGCTGGCCTCAAGGTGGCAAGAATTATATTTCTAAGAGTAAAAAACCGCTGATTAAAATCTTTTACTTTCTCCTTAGCTTCCATACGAATCCTAGACAACTCTAACACCAACACAGCTGGAGTCTTATCGTCTCCAAACTTGTTCATGAAAGCTAGTTTGAATTCGTTCCAACTGGCAATAGAGCCAGCTGTAAGTGAAAAATAGCACGTCGAAGCTTTGCCCTCAAAGGTATAAGGGAAAAGTCGACAGACTACATCTTCATGTTCAACATCCAAGAGCCAAACTGCTAGCATAAACTTCTTGACATAGTCTTCTGCCAGCTCTTTCAGCTCGAGGTTGAACTTAGGCAACATTTTCTCAGGATGCTTGGGTAAAGGGTATTGATTGCCTGGAACAACAACTGCATCTTGAGCTAACCATGGCATATTAGCATTAGGGTTAGGGTTTACACCTGCCATGTTCCTTGGTGACGGAGGTGGTGAAGGTGGTGTTTGAACAGTGTGAGGGGGTGAATGACGGGGTGATGGTGGTTGACCAGACCCTCCTGAAGCAGGTGGTCCTGAAGAAGATGAAGGCTGATTGGCGCTTGTTGAAAACTGTTGTATCTGAAGATCAGGGAAGACACCTAAAGGTTGCTCCTGTTCTTCTGAAGCAGGCTCAGGATGATGAGTGCGGGGACGTGTGATCTGCGGGAGAGGTAATTTAGTGGGTTGGCGCCCGGTGAGATTCGAATAAGCCCTTGTTAAAATCCTATGAGATTCGTTTATGACCTGTTCGAACTGGTCAAGTCCTTTAGGTTGGTGAGCACCGCTAGAATTGAACTGAGAGATAAGGTTCCGAACAGAGTCGTTCAGTGGGGCCTCACTTAGTCGTGATGACTGGAGAGTACGTGGTTGTGATGATGATTGTATTTGAGGGGTGGAAGGCTGATTAATTTTGTTAACAAGATTGTTTTCATCAGCCATTTTCTTAAGCTAGCCCTCCTTCTGGCGTCATTGTTGACGGGCTGAAATGGCACAAGAGTCAACCGAGAGACAACCCGATCCAAGAGTTTTCGAGATGCTCTCAGTCGTTTTAAGTAGCTGTCCCTGACGGGATCAAGGCCCCATTGCCTTTCCTAAATCACTCCCAACTACAGGAGTGGACTACAAAAGGGAAAACTAAAACTACTGTTTGTTAATCAGATCTGTACATGTTCCTATGAACATATAAGTTAATAAATGTTATATATTGCAAAAATTAATCAGTCAATTTAATCTACTCAATCAATTAATTTATAATACAATAATAAACAGTTAATCAAATATTAACACATTAGATAGACTACGAAAAAATACATTATGAACATATATACATTAATCACAAAATCAGAAAATGGTTTGACAGCGATATAAATGTAAAAATATGATTCAATGAATTTTATTAATGAAATAATTAACAGAAAACTATTAATCTATTCTAAATCCTATCCTGATCAGGAGCGAAAACATTAACATGGAATCAAATTGCCAGTAAGATTACTGTGCTAATAATCTTGAAAATATTCAGAAAAAATTCAGAACTTAAACAAGATCGCACAGTAAGCACGTATATCACATGTATTATGATACCAACACCAAACTAACAACATGACATCTATTAGCAAATCAAAACCAACGTAAGTCGACATATTTAAAGATGATATATTTGCACAATTCGTTAAAGAAATCATGACAAACATAAACATTGCAGAAAAGATGACAAGATCAAAAGATATAATAAACACATTCGCATAGCATAAATACTGTAAATGTATATATAGATATCACCAGTTAAAAGTGTTGTAGCTGCTGACAAAAAATTGTCTGAAGTCACAGGAAAAATTACAGTGGCCTTATTTCATTCTTTTCTCCACTATCGACCCCCCTCTCCCCAGTACCAACATGTCTATTTAAATACATCCAATCTCACAGAGAGATGGTTCTATAAAACCGGAAACCATAAAATCGAAATCATAACCAATTTCGTTAAAAATGACAAGTGAAACATGTCATTTCTAATATACATTATAATGTTTTGAAATTGGATAGACTCGGTTCATAGCACAAAATCATAAAAACGACAAAGGCACTAATGATATAGTGACACCTGGGAAACAATATTGCCAATCGATTTGTTCCCGATTATGTAGGGATCGTCCAGACAGTAGGCAATCATCAAAATCCGAGAAAAAACATCTACAACATTACCTGCGATACTACACATCAAAGAAAAATAATTACAACAAATACAAGAGCAAAAATAAAATAAACTACATAATACAGAAATAAATGCAAACCAATACCTGTAACAAAAAAATAACTTGATTATCTCTTGTTTAAAACTTCACACCTGAAATCAATAGTAAGTGCGCCCACAACATTATAATGTAACAGGAGCGTTAAACACCTGAATGTTCACACCCTTTGCTGGATTATGTGACTGACCCTTGCATTGCATTAGAGTAACTTGAGCATTGAGCTCACGTACTTTCTCTTCATTCTTATGACTTTTATTTTGCAATTTCAGGACTCTACGGATCAACCTATTCTTATGCTTTTTCAGGCGCAGAAGATACTTATCATCTAAATCTACCTTTTCTTTCAATCTTAGATTCTCGGCTTTTATGACACCATATTGTGCAACCATCTCAATCACTTCTCCCTCCATCCTGTATATTTTATCCAACAAGAAATTTACAAACAACGGGTGAACCATTTCACCCATTCGATATGATCCTGGTAAATTTGCCTCTACAGACTTACCTTTAACCGGGGGATCAACCACAGGATCAACCTGAAGATCCTTATCAAACACACGATCAACCACAGGATCATTATTATCTGCAGGGTTCGGGATAGACTCATGCTCAATGTCACGACCATTATCAGGCAAAATAGGGTTTTGTTCTTCATCATCTAGAACAATTGTTTCAATATCAATATTTTTGCTTACGGAGGGCTTAACATTACGAACCTTAGCAACCATACTTCTTGTACGCCTACCAATAACCTCGGCATTCAGCCTTTTGCTTTCCTGTTTGCAAGAATTATCATTACGTTTTGGTGTAACCAGCGATAGATTTGAAGACTTTCTCATGCGCTTAGAAAGCACAGGAGTACCGGGACTAATCACAAGAGTGGAAACAGAGTCATTAGAAACGCTGGGGCTGACACGGCCATTAGGGTTTGAGACAGGTTCGCGTATAGGCGAAACCAAAACTCGACAAGACTGAGGGTGCCTCACACATTCTTCAGGACAATCAAACTGACAGTGACAGAAAGCCAATAAACCATTCAACTCAATAAACTCATCCCATGACCGATTATGCTTAGACAGTTCTCTTTTTATTAACATCCTAACCAAACCGTGATGAAATAAACTGTGACTGATATTTTTTGGCCCCTTTTTAATAGCCGAGGACATCTTAGACAGACTCTGAACTAGATAATGAGGAAAATTAAGAGGAAAACCAACAAACACAGCCATCAACCGCAGATGATAGATATAAGCCGAGGAGAGACGACCCTCACAGGTCACGTACCTGTGGATAATGTCCAAGACTGGTCGCCACTCTTTCTTAAAGTATTTTCGGGACACACCGGTTCTGAACGACACCTCTTGATAGGAATTCTTCAACAGTTGCCTCCACTCGGTCACTTCCATTTGCTTATACTTGAACCATTGTTCACCTGTCAACGACAAACCAGTAGCTAGAGCAACCAAACGCTCATCAACCCTAAACTGGAGGTCGGCCACTTTAACCCTCGAATCGGCCAACGACAAAGCAAATAACCTCGTCACCTCTGGGTTCGAGTCTGCAAACCTACAGATGAATGGTAACCATCCAACCGCTTCCACCTTAGCCCGAAGCTCAGGGTTCGTGTCAAGGAGCTTCGTGTCACTGGGATCAACCCTGACCACAGGAGCCATTACTGCTTGTGCAAATGCACGAAACCGCACACAGACAAAATGCCACAAATTGAAACACAACAGTGCACTAGAGAGTGAGCACTCAGGATGTAAACCGAGCAACGCACATAAGCAATGGAACCCAACTCTCTGATAAACAACATGCGACATGAATGAGCACAGACTACATCCCTGTAAATTCGGCATGGCAGAGGAGAATTATCACAGAGAGAGGCAATTGAGTAAATGGAAAGTGACGGCGAGGTTTCCAGATTAACTCATGTTGCCATTATGTATTCGGCGTAATCACCTTACAATCACACCGTAATGAGTTACAGGTGTTCAATGCATAAGGAGCCACGATGCTGAGCATGTACTTGCACTTGAATGTGATTGACAATGTTGTGTACGAGTGAAATGATGCCAGATCAACCTTGCGGTAGGTGGATCGAATTTGGAGGCGACGACATAAATCAATCTGATCCTAAGCCATAAACCTTTGTCACCCTTACCGTATAATGGTTTAAACCTTTGAAGGTGGCGGGTATATTTCATGAAGCACATGACACAAACCATCGTATCAACCTAAACCCTTTACATACAATAATATATGTTAAGACATAAAGCATATTACATAAGGTCGGGATTAATATTTGTGCTTGGACTATGCAGGACTTGAAGGTTAGAGTACCAGCTTTGGATAAGACACCTCTTCATGGAATGTCCAACGTTTGATGTTCTAGGACCTTGTCCAATGTTGCAATTAACACATAAAACATATCAATTGCTAAATATTAGACGAAGACTTATAGTGAGAGGTATACAAACCAAAACTTACCCCATAATTTGAAAGGTGAACCAATTACCAAATAATGTTTTCAATGTATTGACCTTGTCCACTAACCATAGTTTACAAAGGTTGTGAAAACATGGAATTTCTCTGATTCAGTAGTTGTCGTAATATCATCAATTCAATAGCTATCAATTCTTTAGATTTTGCAATGAGAAATTTGAACATTTCATCAAAACAAAATAGGATTTTGTTTGATGAAATATGTTTTTTAAGGTTGTTGAGTAAGGGAACAACAGCTACCCAAAAATTTGTGATAAAAAAAATCAAAGCTCTTCAACAATCCTTTCTCTGGGGTGGCTCTAAAGGATATACAAAATGGGCTTTCTTTAAGTGGGATATCCATTTCAAGCCTAATAAAGCTAGGGGTTTGGGCTTGCACAATCCTGAAATCATGAATAAGGTCTCGGTGGATAAAATTTGGTGGAAATGGGTCACCCACTCCTTTGAACCATGGGCAGTTCTCTGGAAAAACAAATATGCCCAAGGCTATGGCAAGTAGGATCTCACCAGTTTCTCAGATGAAGTTGAGGGATCCTTCATACGGTAATTAGCTCTCAAGAACAAACTTATTGTATAGGCCCACAATTTTTGGGAAATCAGAAATGGACTTTCTACCAAGTTTTTGTGTGACTGATGGCAATAGAAGCCCTTCCTTCTCTGCTTATTCCCTCTGCCTTTGACGAGCCTCTGTCTTCAAACCTAGGTCATGACCAAAGTTTTCCAATATTGGAATGAGGAAGACTGAAGTGCCTTCAGATAATGAACTCCCCCAAACTGATGTCCAAGAGGAGACATATTGAAGACATCTCAGATATTCAAGAGAAGCTTTGTGATCGTTGATTAACTTTCATATGGGGTAGTATAAACTCATATAAGGGTTCTATCCAATAAAATTTTTTTGGTTAAAGAAGCTTTCACCTTGACAACAAATCAAATTCCTCAAGAGGAAGTGTAATACTCTATGGTTTAGCCCCTAGACATATTGTTATTGTTGTTATGTTGGACATAGTGGCACAAGGTGCCTAGACTATGGTTTGCACATTATTATTTTTTATTTTTATTTTGAACCTTTTTTTTTCAAATGTGGTTCAAAAACCCCCCAGGGGGCTGCTATGTCCATGGGAATTAATCACATGGGGCCCACCCAAAGGGGCCCTACCCCAATCACTCTAATTACAGAGATAACATGATGGGGACATCAATTGATTCCCTTATATATTAATGTATAGCCACTTGGGGATTTGACCCCGAGACCTTTTTCTCACTACTTACAGCACTCAACCACTTGAGCTAGCCCACCGATATTTTATTATGTTTAACTTATGACATAATTAATAAAATAAAAACATCCGGACAATCGATGCCATGAAAGGTAGTGTGAGGAACCATGATGTTACGAGCAAGGGGTTGTGGAAAAGGGTTTACCCATGTGTGTTGAGCTTATGTTGATGTTGTACACCTTTCCTATGTACTAGATGGACCCTCTTGGGTATGTACCCTCACATGTTATGTTACTCCTTGGTTTTATTTATCTTGAGATTAATTTTTATCAGAGAATTGGAGTCCCTCTCTCACCCAGTGCACCCTCATGAGTTGGATTAGTGTGCCTCTTGGTGTAGCCACTTGATTCGTAACTCCTATTTTTTATTTTTGGAATGAAACTCTCATGTTTATTTCCCTCTCTCTCCCGATTCGAATTTCTCATGAAGGAATTCGATTTGCTTGTGTTGGAAAAAAAAGTCACCATTGTGTGTTGGTTCATACTTTTTCTCTTATGCTTGTGTTTAGAACTTGTGGTTTGATTTTGATGCTCTTGGTATGGGATCCTTGCTGATCCTATTCCAAATCTGAGTTACTATGAAGCCACTAGTATTTGTCCTAGATCCAGTGGAATTTCACTGGATACGAAGTGCTACTTGTTATTGGGTTGTCATTGGACTATTGTCCTAGAGCCATTGGAATTTCGCTAGAGTGGAAGTAGAGGTCATACTTGCAATTGGGTTGTGGTTGGACTGATTTCTTGAGAGAATTTGTGGTTGGGTGTGCCCTTTCTTATAGAATCATGGTTTCTTCTAGGGGGTGGCCATTGCAAAGTGAGTTTTGGCTTGCATGTTGTTGGAGTCATTTACCCAACATGCACACTTATTTAGTCAATTTTGGCTTATTTACCCACTATCCTAAGTTTAATTGACTTACTTGGCATCAGATGAGCACACTATGACATCAACATGAGCTCACCCATGCCCTCCTTCAGTCAAGGAGGCCAACTAAGCCTTCTCCTTCAGTCGGGGAGGCTAACTGAGCTTCCTCCTTCAAACAGGGAGCATTTCTAGGGTGATTTGAGTGTCATAAATGCACCTAATTGCTAATTGATTGTTACAATCAGTTAACCTGAGTTGTGAAGGCGCCTCCATTCATTATTTGATTATTTTTGGTCATTATCTATGAACTGGAGCTAACACATGCGCCTACAACCACTTCTGATGACATGTTTACTTCAGTTAACTCCATCATAGCTACTTGGAGTTATGGATGCTCTACCTCCTTCAGTTGCACATGCAGTTACATGTGACGAGTCACTTTCAGTTAGACTCAATCATCTATTGCACTCCATACAATTAGGACTTAGTGTGAGAGTCAGTTATTGATTAGCTTGGTGGTTAACTATGTGTGCTGACTGTGGCTGACATTTAGTTAAGCTACACACATCCATGCAATTGGAATGACCTCCTTGAGTATTTGAATTGTCTTGGAATTCATGCATCTTGTATGACCATTGTATTGTATTACTCATTCTTTATTGATTATACAGAGCTGCTACTCCTATTGCAGCACGATTATGCCATTTTCATGCTTAATTGTTTGAAATCTCTTATGAGACTGTGTTTTAGCCCCTAGATTACTGTGACAGATTAATATGGTATCAGATCTTACGGTGGCATGAAGCTCATTCTCTCAAAAACATGGTTTTTGATGGATCTTGCATGAAAAATTGAGCAAAAGCTCAAATTCCAGCACTGCACCAGAAGCCGAAGGTTTACCACTTAATACCCCAAGTTAAGGAATTGTTGATCAAGCTTGCTTGATCAATTATGCTGGGTGTGATGAAAACCTGAAATGTGTAGGTTGTTCGACCTTACGGTGACTTTTTGTGTTTTTGCAAGTACAACTTCGAATGGACTCATCAGTCCCTCTTCTCACCCCATTCACAAGCTATTCAGAATGGAAGTTGAAGATGATTGCATCTCTGAAGAGACAAGGTCTCTATGAGGTGCTTATTGGACTTGGAAAAGAGTCTTATGAGAATGAGAATGACTAGCTAAATGACAGTGATAGAGCTTTTGGAGCAATATGTCTAGCCCTTTCTCCTAGCTTGCGCTACCTTATTGGTTCTGCTGAATACCCAAAGGATCTCTGGACAAAATTGGACAGAACCTTTGGAAATCACAATGAGTATCATAATAGCACTTTGGAGATCACATCTAGTACCACAAGAGTTCTTTACTCAAAATTCTTGGCCTCTACTCTCTCTTATGAAGTTGTTAAAGATGAAGAAGAAGCAGAATCTTCTACACAATCAATTCGAATTGAAGAAAGTCTCCTTGCAGTGACTCCTTCTCCTGATGCTCCGGAAGTTTGTGAGATATCTGATATCTCATCTCCTCATATGGCTGAAATAGAAGAATGCATTCGAATCTATGATATTGAAGAAAAACACTGCTGCACTTCCATGCAAACATTCACCAGTGATTTTCCTTTGAATTCTGTGCAAAATTTGCCAGTAATTGCTTCCGAAAGTGAAGAGAAATTTGATTTTTCTCCCTCTAATGTTGCTGCTGGTGTGCAAATATGTAATACCTTGGATATTTTGGAAAAAATATCAGATTACAAGAGTGATCAATTCACTCCCCATGATCTAGATCTTCCAACAAATTCCTACAGGATTGCATGCACCAAAATTTAGAATTTTGAAGAAGAAGAAACCTGTGCATCCACCGTCTTGGTTGACCATACTTTTGGATCTGAAATGAAACTTATTGGATCCGATATGATATTATTTGGATCTGATCTAATATTGCTTGGTTCAATATTTCAGGTTCATAGGCTTTCAGTACTGCTTGTAGCTGTTCTCATTAATTTTGTGAAGAAACAATTACCGCAAGTCTCCTTCAAAACTGTTGCTGGGGATTTGATTTCATTCCACACTTTTGGATTTGATATGAACTTATTTGGATCTGATATGATCTCATTTAGATCTAATATGGTATTAACTATTTCAAATTTTAAATGATGTCCTTCACAAAATGGAATTCCTCTATTATGCAAGTAAATTTTAGATATTAACTGGTTCGAATTAACTGCATTCATGCATCTTGCATGACCATTGTATTGTATTACTCATTCTTTATTGATTATATAGAGCTGCTACTCCTATTGCAACACGATTATGCCATTTTCATGCTTAATTTTCTTATGAGACTGTGTTTTAGTCCATAGATTATTGTGATAGATTAATACATGTGTCTATGACGGGCTGGAACGTGGTACAATTGATTTTGATTGCGTATTTTGCAAAGATAAGTGATTTATCTCACGTTTATTTGATTTATTTGGCTCTAATATGATTTATTTATGGATGCACATGAAATATTTGATGAAACATATGAACTATTTGTGGAAGAAACCTCTCATGGAATTCCTCTATTATGCAAGTAAATTTTGTAAAGGAATCACAAAACTAGTTTTTGGAATTTTGTGCACAAATTGTTTAAGGAAATTATTCTTTTGGAACGTCTGCTACAAAACTGATATTTCTTCCCCTATTCATTATATAATGTGTATTTTGATGGTACGGTAGCCTCAAAGTGGTTTAAGACGCTTATCTTTGATGCTTCTACCTTTTATTCGAAAACTAGTTCTTCAATTAGATTGTTTTGCATAGTTTGGAGACTTGGCACATGAAGTGTTTGTAAAAATTATTGAGTGTTTTTTTTATGCTTATATATGATAAATACACTTGAAATGTGTGTGAGAATGAGAGGGGAAATCTTCTTGATACTGTTAATTGGGAAATGTCTTTCAAAATTCTAGATCAATTTCCAATTTCTAGCTCCTTCAATGGAATTGTTTTGAGTATATTTGTGACTTTGCATATGAATTGTTTGAAGAAATGTTAAAATGAGATATACCTATTTTATGACTGACAAAACATGTTATTTAGAGTTTAAATGACATTTTAATGATTCTATGAGTTATAGATTTAATTATTCTAGCGATTCTTGGAATTACTAGTCAATTCAGATGAGTAGAATTAGCTAGTTTTATGAGTAATTAAATGGACTGTATATGGGTGAAAAGATACATCCATATGACTTTAAGTGAAACCTGCTACATTTTTCATGAGCTTCAGTAGCCATGTATTTCTCTTTATTTGACATTTGGAAAGTTAAATTGGAAATTAGGTACATTGCGGTGAAAATTGATAACTAGTTGTGGATTGAAATCTATGTTTTTGTAAAGACAAAGTGCTACAACCATGTGATCTGTTTCTAACATGTTATTTGTAGGTGGCTACTCATTAGGTGTGATATTTTACTTATGGATGTATTTCATTTTGGTTAGTTATTTAAACTCAATTCCTTGCAGTGAATGTTAACTAGTTTCATTGGAATCGATGAAAAATATCACCTTATGTGCAATTGGAATGATTTGCAAATAAACCTTTAATTGGCTATAGGTGCACACTTAAATATGTTGGTAATGGTTGTATGATTTATTTTGGATTTAATGGCATGGTTACAAGATGATTTTGTGCAAGATTAGTTTCTTATATTGGAAACCTAGTTTTTTGGTCTTGTGGACTCTCTTTCATAATTACCATGATTAATCATTGTAATTTTGGTAAATATGCCTTATTTACATGTAATTAGATGATATTGAGACATTGTGATGGATAATTGATGGCATAATCATGATGCAATAAGAGTAGCAACTCTGTATAATCAATAAAGAATGAGTAATACAATACAATGGTCATGCAAGATGCATGAATGCCAAGACAATTCGAATACTAAAGGAGGTCATTCGAATTGCATGGATATGTGTAGCTTAACTCAATGTCAACCACAATAAGCACACATAGTTAACCACCAAGCTAATCAATAACTAACTCTCACACTAAGTCCTAATTGTATGGAGTGCAATAGATGACCAAGTCTAACTGAAAGTGACTCATCACATGTAACTGCATGTCCAACTGAAGGAGGTAGCGCATCCATAACTCCAAGTAGCTCTGATGGAGTTAACTGAAGTAAACATGTCATTAGAAGTGGTTGTAGGTGCATGTGTTAGCTCCAGTTCATAAATAATGATAAAAAAAATCAAATAATGAATGGATGCACCTTCACAACTCAGGTTAACTGATTGTAACAATTAGTTAGAAATTATGTGCATTTATGACACTTAGATCACCCTAGAAATTCTCCCTGTTTGAAGGAGGAAGCCCAGTTAGCCTCCCCGACTGAAGGAGAAGGATTAGTTGGCCTCCTTGACTGAAGGAAGGCATGGGTGAGCTCATGCTGATGTCATAGTGTGCTCATCTGATGTCAAGTAAGTCAATTAAACTTAGGATAGTGGATAAATAGGCCAAAATTGACCAAATAAGTGTGCATGTTGGGTAAATGACTCCAACACCCCCCCTTAAGCTATACTTAGGAGGAGTTAAAAAACAATGCATGAAATGCTAGGGCCCCAGTAACAAAGGACATAGGTCACCATGTAAAATAAAGTAACTGCTTAATATAACCAAAGAAATGGGAAAAACCTCATGGGAAAAATACCCCCCTTCAAACTAAGTAGTAAATCATGAAATTTTGGTTCTTCTATGCAGCAATATCTTGAGACTGTGCATGTGAACCTCTGAACCCAAACTAAATGAATACGTCTGGAGGAATATTCCTCTTTGGAAGAAGAATGATATGCTCAACTAAATCAGAAATATAGACAGCTGCTGGATGAAGACTGGACCCATGTAGAGCAACTGAAATCAACTGATAAGAGCACAAAAGTGCTTGAGGATTCAAACCATGTGTGGAACACTCAAGAAACTGATATGTTGCAGCCTTGAACAACAAACATGAGTGGTAAAATCAGCCCCAAGTCTTAGGAGCAAGTGTCCAAGCAGATGCAGAATGTCTTCCTCTTTACTAGTTCTGTGAGGAGATGAGCATGTGACCAAAGGTAGAAAAGCCCTGGGATTGTGGAGAGCGAATGCTTGAGCTGCATAATCTGATATAGCTTCAGAAATAGCTAATGATTCAAAAAATAAAATATCAACAACCTCATAAGAGGAAACTAACACCAAATCCCCAACAGCAATTTTGAAGAAGACTTGCAGTACTTGATTTTTCACACCAAAATTGGTGAGAGCAGCTACAAGCATGACTGAAAGCTCTTGGATTTTAAAATTTGAACCAAATAATATCATATCAAAAAGTAAATTAGATCTAAATAGGTTCACAATGGATCCAAAAATGTGAAAAGAAATCAAATCCCCAACAACAGATTCGAAGGAGACTTGCGGTACTTGTTTCTTCACATCGTTGATGAGAACAACTACAAGCAACACTGAAGGTTTATGAACCTGGAATTTTGAACCAAGCAATATCAGATTAGATCCAAATAATATCAGATCATATCCAATAAGTTTCATATAAGATCCAAAAGTATGGTATCAGATCTCACAGCGGGACGAAGATCATTCTTTCAAAAACATGGTTTTTTACGGATCTTGCATGAAAAATTGAGCAAAAGCTCAAATTCCAACACTGCACCAGAAGATGAAGGTTTACCACTTAAAACCCCAAGTTAAGTAATTGTTGATCAAGCTTGCTTGATCAATTATGCTGGGTGTGATAAAAACCTGAAATGTGCAGGCTGTTCGACCTTACAGTGACTTTTTTGTGTTTTTGCAGGTACAACTTCGAATGGACTCATCAGTCCCTCTTCTCATCCCATTCACAAGCTATTCAAAATGGAAGTTGAAGATGATTGCATCTCTAGAGAGACAAGGTCTCTATGAGGTGTCTATTGGACTTGGCAAAGAGTCTTATGAGAATGAGAATGACTGGCTAAATGACGGTGATAGAGCTTTTGGAGCAATATGTCTGGCCCTTTCTCCTAGCTTGCGCTACCTTATTGGTTCTGTTGAATACCCAAAGGATCTCTGGACAAAATTGGACAGAACATTTGGAAAGAACAATGAAGATCATAATAGCACTTTGGAGATCACATCCAACACCACAAGAGTTCTTTACTCAAAAGTCTCGGCCTCTACTCTTTCTGATGAAGTTTTTCAAGATGAAGAAGAAGCAGAATCTTCTACACAGTCAATTCGAATTGAAGAAAGTCTCCTTGTAGTGACTCCTTCTCCTAATGCTCCAGAAGTTTGTGAGGTCTCTGATATCTCATCTCCTCATATGGATGAAATAGAAGAATACATTTGAATCTCTGATATTGAAAAAAAACACTACTACACTTCCATGCAAACATTCACCAGTGATTTTCCTTTGAATTCTGTGCAAAATTTGCCAGTAATTGCTTCCAAAAGTGAAGAGAAATTTGTTTTTTCTCCCTCTAATGTTGTTGTTGGTGTGAAAATATGCAATACCTTGGATATTTTGGAAAAAATATTAGATTACAAGAGTGATCAATTCGCTCCCCATGATCTAGATCTTCCAACAAATTTCTGCAGGATTGCATGCACCAAAATTCAGAATTTTGAAGAAAAAGACAATTGTGCATCCACCGTCTCGGTTGACCATTTCTTTGGATCTGTTATGAACCTTATTGGATCTGATCTGATATTGCTTGGTTCAATATTTCAGGTTCATAAGCTTTCAGTACTGCTTGTAGCTGTTCTCATTAATTTTGTGAAGAAACAAGTATCGCAAGTCTCCTTCAAAACTGTTGTTGGGGATTTGATTTCATTCCACACTTTTGGATCTGATATGAACTTATTTAGATCTGATATGATCTCATTTAGATCTCACCTGATATTAAATGGTTCAAATTTTATATTCCAAGAGCTTTCAGTACTGCTTGAAGCTGCTCTCACCAATTTCGGTGTGAAAAATCAAGTACCGTAATTCTTCTTCAAATTTGCTGCTGGGGATTTGGTTTTAGTTTCCTCTTATGAGGTTGTTGATATTTTATTTTTTGAATCATTAGCTATTTCTAAAGCCATATCAGATTATGGAGCTCAAGCATTCGCTCTCCACATTCCTAGGGATTCTCTACCTTTGGTCACATGCTCATCTCCTCACAGAACTAGTAAAGAGGAAGACATTTTGCATCTGCCTGGACACTTGCTCCTAAGACTTGGGGCTGATTTTACCACTCATGGTTTGCTTTTCAAGGCTGAAAAATGTCAGTTTCTTGAGTGTTACACACATGGTTCGAATCCTCAAGCACTTTTTCTCTCTTATCAGTTGATTTCAGTTGCTGTGACATGGGTCCAGTCTTCATCCAGCTACTGCCTATATTTCTGATTTAGTTGAGCATATCATTCTTCTTCCAAAGAGGAAGATTCCTCTAGAAATATTCATTTAGTTTGGATTTAGAGATTCTCATGCACAGTCTCAGGATGCTGCTACATAGGAGAACCAAAATTTCATGATTTACTGCTTAGTTTGAGGGGGGTACTTTTCCCATGAGGTTTTTCCCGTTTCTTTGGTTATATTAAGCAGTTACTTTATTGTACAGGGTGACCTATGGCCTTTGTTGTTGGGGCCCTAACATTTCATGCATTTTTTTAACTCCTCATGAGTATAGCTTAAGGGGGGGTGTTGGACTCATTTACCCAACATGCACACTTATTTGGTCAATTTTGACCTATTTACCCATTATCCTAAGTTTAATTGACTTACTTGGCATTAGATGAGCACACTATGACATTAGCATGAGCTCACCCATGCCCTCCTTCAGTCAAGGAGGCCAAATGAGCCTTCTCCTTCAGTCGGGGAGGCTAACTGGGCTTCTTTCTTCAAACAGGGAGCATTTTTTAGGTGATCTGAGTGTCATAAATGCACCTAATTGCTAACTGATTGTTACAATCAGTTAACCTGAGTTGTGAAGGTGCCTCCATTCATTATTTGATCATTTTTGGTCATTATTTATGAACTAGAGCTAACACATGCACCTAAAACCACTTCTGATGACATGTTTACTTCGGTTAACTCCATCAGAGCTACTTGGAGTTATGGATGGGCTACCTCATTTAGTTGGACATGTAGTTACATGTGATGAGTCACTTTCAGTTAGACTCAGTCATCTACTGCACTCCATACAGTTAGGACTTAGTGTGAGAGTCAGTTATTGATTATCTTGGTGGTTAGCTATGTGTGTTGACTGTGGCTGACATTCAGTTAAGCTACACACATCCATGCAATTCAAATGACCTCCTTGAATTCATGCATCTTGCATGACCATTGTATTGTATTAATCATTCTTTATAGATTATATAGAGTTGCTACTCCTATTGCAGCATGATTGTAATACCCCAGTTTTGACCTTGTTTGCATTAAAAGGTACATGATGTATATTTTGTAATTAATCGTGGTGTGGAGCTAAAGGAAAAAGCTCCACCATCAATTTGGTTGTGTATGTTTCGGCAATGGGGATCGTTGTCGATGGTATAGCACGCTATCCGACACATTAAAGTTTTGGCATCATGTAAATATGCACATCAATTTAAATAAACCTACAGCCAGCTACGACGGCGCAATGTTAAATGAAAAGGGCATGATTCCTAAGGTTAAGGGGGGGGGGTTGTCCAACCCGTGGGGGTCATTGGGAGTTTGCCATGTGTCGACCACCCATTTAATTTCTACTGTCTAGGAGCAGTTATTGTTGAGTAGTGGTGGGTGTGGCAGGACTGTTAGTCCTTGCCCACGTACCCACTCCACTAGCGGACTCTTCCTCTTCACATCGCGTGGGGCAGAAGAAAACATTCACTCCACTCTTCCACGAACCCACTTCTTCGGAGGTTTTGGGGTCTGGATCACTCTCACGCAGGAGGGTGCTGGTTTTCCTCCCACCGCGATTTGTTCTGGTAATCCTCACACAGAGAGAAGGAGATCCTGCTTCCTCATGCATCGCTTGGGGAATTTCCCCATCATTTGTTCATCCTCATGCACAGATCGAAAATCAGCATGGGTTTCCTCACGCAGGGGTTGGAAGACTGTGATCTCATGCAACGAGCTGGACGAGTGGCCTGAGAGGCACGATTCTGTGGTTTATATGCTTTCCCTGTCAATGCTGGGAATCCATCTTCTTCCCCACCTGCGGACTGTGTAAGGTTCCCGTTGTTTCATTATGGGATTGGGTTGTTGATCTTCCATGGTCTTGGTTGCTGCATGTGCAAACATCTTTTGGGTGTTGCTGAGTTGTTTTGGCCATGCTAGGGCCAAGAACAACTCTGAGTCGTCTTGTTGACTTGAGATGTGTTCACCTTTTTGTTTGGGGTTGTCACCCTGTTGTCGTTATCTTCTTCACAGAGCTGTGAACTGTTTGTTTTACTGCGGTATGTAGTGGTTGGTCTTCGGACTGTTTAGAGCAGGACTAGAGGCTGGGTATGCTTGAGAAAACTGGTGTTTGGAGCCACTCAGACAGAGTTAGACTACTGGCTTTCTTCTCCAGAACCCTTGAAGAGTATTAAAAAAGGGAAGTCAGGGCCTGAGGGATTGTTAAGCAGAGAAATGACTTATTCCTGGTGTTAGGTGTGTGGATGTCTTAGAAGTCAGGTTAGCTCTGGTATAGGCATCCTTAGCTCTCCATTGAGACCACCAGCTTAGAATTTAGCCTTTCCTAGCTCCTTGACGGCCTGATAAACCCTACTGTGTGGGCTTGGCTGATTTGTGTACCTTGGCTATGTGTAAGCCTAGTTTGACCCTTATTCCTTGAGGAATCATGCCTAGCTCGGGGGTGGCAGTGTTGCTGAGAGATTGATGAGCACGTTGGCCTATGGTTGGGTGGAACGTTGCGGCCATGTAGCTGGTTGCGGGGCGAGATGTTTATAAGATAAGCATTCTTGTCCATTTTGCTTCTACATTTACATTTACTGTCTAATGTCTAATGAATCATAATGGTGAACATGTTGATGCTGGAATGTATATGTTTGCTTTCGCTGTATGTTGAGTAACTATGCATCCTTGTATGTTTTACGCATCTTAGCATGTTTTATGTTTTAAGCATTTTATATCAGCATTATATGTATGTTCATCTTCATGGGGCTATTTGGCCAGAGGTTTTTGTTTGTTTGGTAGCATCCTCTTCTTCGGTCGGAGGGTCGGGGATGTTACAGTATGGTATAAGAGCAAAGGTTGCAGCATGGGCCTGAATGGGCCACGAAAGGTCAGCTAGCAGAGGCAGGTTGCCTTCTGCCCAGTAGAAATCAGAAGAAATTTGTGCATGACAAGAGAATTTTGGAAAATTTCTCTAAGTATTGGGGTCATCGGATCATCGAAGGACTTAGTTTGAAGTCCTGCCGATGCATCGGATCACCTAAGCAGAAGGTCACTTGACGGGAACCATAGAATAAAAATTTCTGATTTTTTTCTAAGTATCCAGACTGTCGGTCATCGAAAAACTTAGTGGGACGCTCCTCTGATGCATCAGAATTTTTAGTCGTAAGGCCCTCCAATACAGGCCACCGACGGATGACGAAAGGTGTGAAAATTCGTCGGAATCCCATAGTTGACAATTGCCGAAATCAGAAGAGTTTTCTATGGCGCCGGCGGAAGGAAGACGATGAAAGCACTGAAACGTCGACAAGAATTAGTGGAAAGGAGAGCCAATGAAGCGGCAAAGAGGAAACTTCCATCGTAGGTCATCAACGGAAGACCACCGAAACGACAGCATAATGTAGTTGATGGAGTCGCTGTAGTGTCGGCGGAAAATAGTAGATGGAATATCCGATGGAGCGTCGTGGGAAAACGACAAAGAGAAACAAAAACTTTTTTGAAACTTTTCTAAGTGTTGGCCATCGACGATCGACGAAGATAAGTTGAAGGGATCAACGACACTTAGTTGATGAGATCACCGAAACGACAACGGAGATTAATCAATTTGATCAGTGAAAATTAGCTGTTTGGACCGCCGATACATCGACGGAAATTAGATGAATTTTGAGCCGAAACATCGGCTTAGCTCAGCTGAAGGTCGTCGAAACGGCGGCAAGAGACGGAGGATATGGGCCCCGAGACTTTCGGCAGAAATTATATAGTGACGGCACCGATATGTCAGCGAAGAATAGAAGAAGTTTGAGCCAATGAAGCGACGGACAAGGAAAGAAAATTTTCTGAAAATTTTGTCTAAGTATCGGAGATGTTGGCAAAAGATAGAAGATGACAGCGCCGATACATCGGCGAAAAATAGTTGATAAAGGTGCCGACGCGGTGGAAGAATAAAGGAAGTTTTCACCGAAAATTCTTAAGTATGGAAATCGTCGGCGGAATTTAGTCGATTTGATCGGTGAAATTTAGAGGATGGAGCCGTCGATGCGGTGGCTAACGTCAGAAGAAAATAGTTGTTTTGACCGTCGATGAATGGCATCGAAAGAAATTAGTTGTTGGGTCCGCCAATGTGTTGGGAGGAGTTAGTCATTTGGATCGCCAACCCATAGCGCTTAGTGGTCTTGAGCGCCGATGGGAGTCAGAAGAGTTAGTCGGTTGTGAGTCCGCTGTTGTGGATGCCTAAGGAACTATCCACCCGATGGATAGTGCTTCCAATCACTGATGCCGTAGTAGGTAACGTTTTGATCATCGACGCATCGGAGGAAATCAGCTTTTGAGGCCGCCGAGACTACGCTGTGGAAGTGGGTTTCCTCGCCAATGCTATAGCGGTTAACATTCCTGATCACCGACACATATTAGTTTTGGCATCACCGATAAATGGTCCGACATCTTAGACGACTAAGGACCCGATACAACAAAAAATTATAGTTGATAGGGCTGCTGATGAGTGCCAGAGAAATGTAGTCGTCTGGGTCGTCGAAGTGTCAGAAGAATAGTCCATTGAGGATCTGATACGCCAGGAAATTAGTTGGGATGAGACCCGATTTTGACAAAGGAAAATTTTGGGTTTTTCCAGTGGAATTTTCAGCGAATCTCAGCTGGTGTTTAGTGAATTTTTCATTGGATTTTTCAACAGTTTCAAGGATGAAAAGGGAGAAAATTCTAGGTGGCTGAAGTTAGCATTCCAGACCAAAATACGATTGTGTGTTTTGCCTAAAATTGGTGAAAGTCATCATTTTAAAGTGGTGTGGTTTTCACACCCGAGGCCAAAATGAGGCATGTGGATATGCGTTGGAAAGCTTATCCAGCAGGGAACAAGGGAGAGTCACCAGAATTTGAATGAAGAGTAGAAAAGTACTATTGATTGCATGAAAAAGAAATGTGCTGTTGTTAATATGGACAATCCAAAAATTGCATGCCTAGAGGTAGCAAGACCATGAAGTCAAACCAGCTGTTGTGTGGAAGAGGAGTTCCATGCAAAGATGAGGGACTTGAAAAGGGAAATTTCCTTAAACATTATCTTGTTAATTATAATTACATTTTATAAGTTTTGTACATAAAATGTATGAGGATATGCCTTGCATGCATAGGATATTACATGTTGGTGAGAGTAGTGAGAATTATATATTTATAATGAACCACTAATGATAATTATTGCATTAGTGGAAAAACCAACGACAACCTGGACATGGCTGAATATGTTGCTGATGCTGACGAATGTGACCAGAAACCCTATGGAGAAAGGGATAAGGCAACAAGTCCAGATTCAAAAGTTGGTGAGCAAATTCTGCAATCTCCTGCAAAGGACCAACCAAACTGGTAAAGTCAAGGGTGTAAGTAGGACCCATGAGGGTAAGGGTTTAATTATGACAATTGCATGGAGTGGTAAAAGCAAGAGATTTCATACCATGTGGGTATTTGAAAACTATACTACATTCACATAGAAATGTGTCATGCATGTATATGTTGTTATGAACATAGTAAGAAAGTGAGTACTGATGGTCTTGATTATGGTAGGGCATCCTATATGAGGTAGTCATGGTTAATCCATAGTATGTTTGAATGCATAGTATTCCTGAATCAATGCAAGGTAGCATTGAGTGGATATGCATTAAAAGATTTTATAAATCTTGTAGTTACACATTGAATAGATGCATATGAAAAGTATGAGTAAATGTTGTAGATATGCATACATAAGTATGGGTGCAAATGTTGTGATGCATTGCATGAATGCATCAAAATAGTGCATGAGCTATTATGAATAACTAATGGCTGAAATGATGAATTCATGACAATTCTGGAACCATTTCAAGAGTTGTTATGAATGCAGGATAGTAAGTGCATGAAGAGGGTAGTCATGATCGACTGGCTGTCGGAAGTGGTCTATTGAAGGGAAAGGTGGCACAAGGATACGCTTGTGAAGTAAGGAGTATCTAAACAATTCATTTAAATTGCATAAATGATGGGACTGTACCCTGTAATTTAAAGTATGATAATGATTGCGTGAAGTAAATGAGTTTTGGTAATATTGATGTGATTAACAGCTGGAAGTATTTGAATTTTATAAATTCTACAAATGCTTTAGTGATTGTGGCAGCAATGAAAAGGTTATATGCATCAAGACTTACCAAGTGTTTGGCTGATTGAAGTTCAAGTTTCAGGTAGATTGTTTGGGGCATGGAAATGAGGGTAAGACCATGACAAAGATCAAAATCTACCATGTGAAAGAGCCAAACCTCATGAGAAGAGTCTCATGGTTGCGAAAATAGTTTGTATGCATAATGAGTTGTCAAATTTGAATTTGTGAATTTTGGATTGAGAAATTGCTGACAACTACTAATCACTATTGGCTTGCATAGAATTGTGTCAGGAGGACGCATTGTAAGTGGGTGTTCATGTTATGCTAGTAAACATAAAATTATAATGGGCATAGTGGTGCTGCTTACAAGAGACCCACAAATGAGGATCACCTCATTGCCAAGCTAATCAATTTATGTAGTAGACAGAGTCACAAATCCCTATTGAATTGAATTACTAATGTCATCGTTTGGTTATGGAACAATCAAATTTGGATTGTATTATCAGATAATGATTGACTGTTTGGCTACTTGATGAATGTGCCAGGGGTACACATTGCAGGAACATCATGTGTGATGGCCTGCAGGAACCAAACTTCATGGGGAGGTTTCCCTTATCTTGGAAATGGGTTTCGGGTGAAACTCCATTGGACATTTTGGAAATGTCTCATCTGCACTACATGTTTGGTAAGCAACATCAATGGGATGGTATAGATTATGTTGGTAAGACATGTGTAGATACGAAATGAAAAGAGGAGTTGGGATGGAAAACTAAGGGACTGTCAACTCAGAGAAGGGAGCCCCCATTCCTCCTTAACGAAGGAATACTGCCTCGGCAAATGGATAAGTGTTCTGTGACCCTAGCTAAGAATATGCATGTCAAATTGTTAAATTCAATATGCAGAACATGTTTTGATTTTATTTCCATTATGACCGATTGCTTGAGTATGAATAGGGCCTACATGGCACACACCGAAAAAGGGTTCACACTTTCCCGATGTCGGATCATGAAAGGGTTTTCAATATTGATTACACCCTAGGGAGTGGACCCACTCCTGGTGTCTCAATACTTGATAGTGAATGATGTGAAATATGATTACAGTTTTAGAACAACAACGCTGATGAGTTTGCTTATATTGCTTGTGTTTTCAGGATAAACATATGTAGTCTGGTGTTGTACACCAAATGAACAATGGCTTGGGCTCATCCTACCTTCTACTAAAAAGCACAGAAAATGAGACATTCCTGAGGGATTGAAGAGCAGAGAAGGGAGTGGTTTCTTGTGTGGTATGAGGTAGTGGAATTAGAGCTCACTGCTAGAAATGAAACCTGGAAATGGTAATGGTAAAGTTCCAAGCCCAGTTGGTGTGAAGGTGTACTAGCTGGACGGTTTGATAAGCCCAACTGTAGGTTGGCTTGATTGTGTAATTATTTGATGTTGTGAAAATTGTGGAAACGTTACAGTATGGTAGCTGGCTTGGTTGAGTAGCCTGATAAACCCAGTAGTGTATTGGCTTGATTGGTTGCATCCTGACAAACCCAATTGCATATTGGCTTGGCTGGACTGTCTAATAAACCCAACTATAACTTGGCTTGACTGTGCTTGATATGTATAAAAGGATGTTGTGAAGTAGCCTGCGTGTTGACCTAACATCCAAGTCCATAGGCAACCCCAAGGCTTGCAAAGCGAAGCAGGATCCTGTGGACCGGAGAGGAAACACACAATACAGATAAGCGTTGGATTATTTTGCAATTTCTTGCTTATGAATATACATGTGTATATGATTTGGTTATGATATTCTAAGCTCTTGTTTAAGAGATAAAAACCATTAAGAATAAACTAAACATGTGAATCTACTCAATGTTTGAATATAGGTATCACTGGGAGCAAGGACTATGAGAGCATCCTAGGGGTGCATGTGGACATCTGACTGTCCTGAAGAGCTCAGAATGAGTAGTAATGAAAAAGGTGCTAGTGAGACTATGAAGGTCCTAGCAGCTGAGACAAACCATGTGGGGAGGCTCCATGGTTGAGAGGTCTGAAATAGACCAGATACATTAAGTGTCATGACCAAGAGGGATTGGTCCAACATTCACGGTGAAGTGAAAGAGGCTGAGAGCATGAAAACCACAGCGGTGGTGTGGGTTCTAGGATGGAACAAAACAAAGAGGGAAAAAACTCTTGCTGCTCTCTCTTGCCTTTTGATTATATAAATATATATATACTTATGCATTGTGAAAACAAAGGATTGTTGAATGCATGTATGACTGAAAATAGAATGTGTTTATTTGCTTAAAGTAAATTATGAATGCTAGAATAGTTAATTCCCTGCCCAAGAATGGACATGAATGAGCTCATGTGCCTGCTGGGAAGGCATGAAAAATATGGAAGTCTCCTTGATGAGACTTGCACTGTCATGCCAATTGCGCAATTAATTGACTGATTTTAATGCCTATATTATGCTTGGTCTGACAAAATTTCAATGATGCATTTCACAGGTGAGAAAAGTGAAATCCAGTGGTGCACATTGATCATGGAAATCGACCAAAAGCTGTTGGATTTGGCTGGAAGTCTCCTTCAAACAATTGCCAAGACCCAAGAGAATCTTGGAGAGATGCTCAAGATACAGAAAAGGCAGAATGAGATGAACCACCAGATTTTGCAAGACTCTATTTGTTTGCAAAAGGAGGTAAAAAGCCTTCTTGAAGCAATCAGTAAAGGCAAGGAAAGTGGATCAATGATGGGACATTCGTCTAAGCGATCCATTAAGAAACGTTCCAGGCATGAAGACTCAAAGGAAGTTGAGCAGGTAAGGATGAAGTAGCCAGCGAAATGTTGGAAATGCGGAGGACATCATTTACGCCGGGATTGCCCAACGAGGGAACATAAAGAGGGTAGCAGCCACAAAGTTCCTCGACTTGGGGATGAGCCAAAAGCTGAGAACCAGCAGGAGAATCTCGTGGAAGCCGAGGGGCTTGGACCTGAAGGTTCAAAGTAAATAATTGAACATGGGACAGATCTGCAAAATTTTGAAATTTTGAATGTGCAAATGGTGTATGCATTCCTATGTATTAGAACACCGAGGACAATGTTATTAAAAGGGGGAGGGGATTGTAATACCCCGGTTTTGACCTCGTTTGCATTAAAAGGTACATGATGTATATTTTGTAATTAATTGTGGTGTGGAGCTAAAGGCAAAAGCCCCACCATTGATTTGGTTGTGTATGTTTCAGTAATGGAGATCGTTGCCAATGGTATATCGTGCTATTTGACACATTATAGTTTTGGCATCATGTAAATATGGACATTAATTTAAATAAACCTACATCCAGTTACGACGGTGCAACGTTAAATGAAAAGGGCATGATTCCTAAGGTTAAGGGGGGGGGGGGGTTGTCCAACCCGTGGGGGTCATTGGGAGTCAACCACCCATTTAATTTCTGTTGTCTGGGAGTAGTTATTGCTGAGTAGTGCGGGGTGTGGCAGGACTGTTAGTCCTTGCCCACATACCCACTCCACCAGCGAACTCTTCCTCTTCACATCGCGCGGGGTAGAAGAAAACACTCACTCCACTCTTCCACGATCCCACTTCTTCATAGGTTTTGGGGTCTGGCTCACTCTCACGCAGGCGGGTGCTGGTTTTCCTCCCACTGTGAGTTGTTCTGGTAGTCCTCACACAGAGAGAGGGAGATCCTGCTTCCTCACGCACCGCTTGGGGAATTTCCCCATCATTTATTCATCCTCACGCACAGATCAGAAATCGACATGGGTTTCCTCATGCAGGGGTTGGAAGACTGTGATCTCACGCAGAGAGCGGCCTAGGAGGCACGATTCAACGGTTTATATGCTTTCCCTATCAATGCTGGGAGTCTATCTTCTTCCCCACCTACGGACTATGTACCTGTTGTTTCATTATGGGATTGGGTTGTTGATCTTCCCTAGTCTTGGCTGCTGCATGTGCAAAAATATTTTGGGTACCGCTGAGTTTTTTTGGCCATGCTAGGGATAAGAACAACTCTGAGTAGTCTTGTTGACTTGAGTTGTGTTCACCTTTTCGTTTGGGGTTGTCACCCTGTTGTCGTTATCTTCTTCACAGAGCTGTGAACTGTTTGTTTTACTGCAGTATGCAGTGGTTGGTCTTCGGACTGTTTAGAGCAGGATTAGAGGCTGGGTATGCTTGAGAAAACTAGTGTTTGGAGCCACTTAGATAGAGTTAGACTGATGACTTTCTTCTCCACAACCCTTTGAGAGTATTAAAAAAGGGAAGTCAGGGCCTGAGGGAATGTGAAGCAGAGAAAGGATTGATTCCTGGTGTTGGGTGGGTGGATGTCTTAGAAGTCAGGTTAGCTCTGGTATATGCGTCTTTAACTCTCCATTGAGATCACCAGCTTAGCATTTAGCCTTTCCTAGCTCCTTGACGGCTTGATAAACCCTACTGTGTGGGCTTGGCTGATTTGTGTAAGCCTACTTTGACCCTTATTCCTTGAGGAATCATGCCCAGCTCAGGGGTGGCAGTGTTGCTGAGAGATTGATGAGCACGCTGGCCTATGGTTGGGTGGAACGTTGCAGCCACGTAGCTGGTTGCGGGGTGAGATATTTCTAAAATAAGCATTCTTGTCCATTTTGCTTCTACATTTACATTTACTGTCTAATGTCTAATGAATCATAATGATGAACATGTTGATGTTGGATTGTATATGTTTGCTTCTGCTGTATGTTGAGTAACTATGCATCCTTGTATGTTTTACGCATCTTAGCATGTTTTATGTTCTAAGCATTTTATATCAGCATTATATGTATGTTCATCTTCATGGGGCTATTTGCCCGAAGGTTTTTGTTTGTTTGGTTGCGTCCTCTTTGTCAGTCGAAGGGTCAAGGACGTTACAACGATTATTCCATTTTCATGCTTAATTGTCTAAAATATCTTATGAGACTGTGTTTTAGTCCCTAGATTACTGTGACAGATTAATACATGTGCCTATGACAGGCTGGAACATGGCATAATTGATTTTGTTTGCGTATTTTGCAAAGATAAGTGCTTTATCTCACGTTCATTTGATTTATTTGGCTCTAATATGATTTATTTATGGATGCAAATGAAATATTTGATGAAACATATGAACTATTTGTGGAAGAAACCTCTCATGGAATTCTTCTATAATGCAAGTAAATTTTGTTTGACAGATTAATACATGTGCCTATGACAGGCTGGAACATGGCATAATTGATTTTGTTTGCGTATTTTGCAAAGATAAGTGCTTTATCTCACGTTCATGTGCATAGTCCCTAGATTACTGTGACAAATTAATACATGTGCCTATGACAGGCTGGAACATGGCATAATTGATTTTGTTTGCGTATTTTGCAAAGATAAGTGTTTTATCTCACGTTCATTTGATTTATTTGGCTCTAATATGATTTATTTATGGATGCAAATGAAATATTTGATGAAACATATGAACTATTTGTGGAAGAAACCTCTCATGGAATTATATGTATGTTCATCTTCATGGGGCTATTTGCCTGAAGGTTTTTGTTTGTTTGGTTGCGTCCTCTTTGTCAGTCGGAGGGTCAAGGACGTTACAACGATTATGCCATTTTCATGCTTAATTGTCTGAAATATCTTATGAGACTGTGTTTTAGTCCCTAGATTACTGTGACAGATTAATACATGTGCCTATGACAGGCTGGAACATGGCATAATTGATTTTGTTTGCGTATTTTGCAAAGATAAGTGCTTTATCTCACGTTCATTTGATTTATTTGGCTCTAATATGATTTATTTATGGATGCAAATAAAATATTTGATGAAACATATGAACTATTTGTGGAAGAAACCTCTCATGGAATTCTTCTATAATGCAAGTAAATTTTGTGAAGGAATCCCACAACTAGTTTTTGGAATTTTGTGCACAAATTGTTTAAGGAAATTATTCTTTGGAACGTCTGCTACAAAACTGATATTTCTTCCCCTATTCATTATATAATGTGTATTTTTATGGTACAGTAGCCTCAAAGTGGTTTAATACACTTATCTTTGATGCTTCTACCTTTTATTCGAAAACTAGTTCTTCAATTAGATTGTTTTGCATAGTTTGGAGACTTAGCACATGAAGTGTTTGTAAAAATTTCTGATTGATTTTTTTATGCTTATGTATGATAAATACATTTGAAATGTGTGTGAGAATGAGAAGGGAAATTTTCTTGATATTGTTAATTGGGAAATGTCTTTCGAAATTCTAGATCAATTTCCAATTTGTAGCTCATTCAATGGAATTGTTTTAAGTATATTTGTGGCTTTGCATATCAATTGTTTGACGAAATGTTAAAATAAGATATACCTATTTTATGACCGACAAAACATGTTATTTAGAGTTTGAATGACATTTTAATGATTCTATGAGCTGTGGATTTAATTATTCTAGCGATTCTTGGAATTACTAGTCAATTCAGATGACTAGAATTAGCTAGTTTTATGAGTTATTTAATGGGCTATATATGGGTGGAAAGATACATCCATATGACTTTAAGTGAACTCTGCTACATTTTTCATGAGCATCCATGTGTTTCTCTTTATTTGACATTTGGAAAGTTAAATTGGAAATTAGGTACATTGCGGTGAAAATTGATAACCAGGTTTGGATTGAAATCTTTGTTTTTGTAAAGACAAATTGCTACAACCATGTGATCTATTTCTAACATGTTATTGTGTTGTAGGTGGCTACTTATTAGGTGTGATACTTTACTTATGGATGTATTTCATTTTGGTTTAGCTATTTAAACTTAATTCCTTGCGGTGAATGTTAACTAGTTTCATTGGAATCGATGGAAAAGATCACCTTATGTGCAATTGGAATGATCTGCAAATAAACCTTTAATTGGATATAGGTGCACACTTAAATATGTTGTTAATGGTTGTATGATTTATTTTGGATTTAATGGCACAGTTACAAGATGATTTTGTGCAAGATTAGTTTCTTATATTGGAAACCTAATTATTTGGTATTGTGGTCTCTCTTTCATAATTACCATGATTAATCAATGTAATTTTGGTAAATATGCCTTATTTATGTAATTAGATGATATTGAGGCATTGTGATGGATAATTGATGGTTATTTGTTAAACAATTGGATTCCTGTGTTAAGAAGATAAATTAAAATATAATTAATAATCATTAATAATCATTAATAGGTATAATATTAAAAGGACACGACCTTTCAAAGCCAATGCCTAAGTTGTATATAGGAGGGGGCAATCATTTGTAATGATCATATTTCATATTTATTAATTATTCAAAAATTATATTTTTACTATGAAATTATCGTCAATTGGTTGACTAATCCATTGGAGGATTTCAAATCCACCCATCTAGGTTGTTTCATTGGTATCATAGCAAGTTCTGATCTGATTTAAAAGATCATTTTGATCGAACTGGCTTTTGGCCATTTAAGACTCATATATTCTGAAACACCTTGTCCTCGTACACTTTCATTCTACCAAGTTACCATTCCACCTGCACCTACACACCTCCCTCCTTGGTTGTGCTACCTCCTTCCACCAGCATCCACCCTGGGTACTCCTTCCACCTCCTAACACTTGCGCCAACCCCCGTGCCCACTTGTTCTCCACGCCCATGCAACTACTCCCTCGCTGCGCCTCCTTGTCATTCCGTGCACCTCCCATCTCCCTTCCCCCCGACGCGCTCTTTCCCACGTTGGAACTCACTCCAACCCACGACCGCACTCCCTCTCCCATGGCGGCTACTCCTCCTCCCGCCTACACCCTCTGCACACATCGTCTACCGCCCATGCCCCCACCCACGTGCTCCCGTTGCTCCTTCTCCCGCCCACATCCATGACCGCATTGGTCCCCTGCTGTATCCTCCACTTTCACTCCACGCTCCCCTCGTCGCCCAACATCCTCCTCCCTCCACTTCCGCTCCCCACTCCCTTCCCGTCGTCGCCTGCCTTCGCCATGAAATCCCTAGACATAATACAAACAAAATAAAAAAGGTTAATTAAATATATATTTTATGTTATTATTATAAATAAATTTATTAAT
>LPNX010578094.1:257835-432065 GCA_001517045.1 Pseudotsuga menziesii
CTACATCTCTATGGAGCAGTAATGCAGTGTGATGGTCCTTGTGTGCATAGTTTCCTGGTACTGTGCATGTGAACCTCTCCACCTTCTTCTAGTCTGATGACAGATATGAGAAGAAATGTTGCTCCTTTTGCAACTAACCTTGCTTCTTTCGAACCTCTTTGACAATATGAAAGGACTGAACTTGGGATTCCATGCCCTGGGCCTTACTTGAGCCCATGCAATGGATTCCCCAGCTTGCATGTCAAGAGAGAATCAATGTACCCCTTAGAATTTTCCATGTAGATTTTTCCTTCCAATTTGTCAATTTGGGTGACACGATCCAATGTCTCATTATTCTTTAGTGAGCAGAATTGTTGATCATAACTTACCATCATAAGCATCTCACTGGGAGTTTGTATCACCTATCTGGGAGAAGTGTATTTACTTGACATAGAGCAAGGCTCTCTTTTTGAAACAGAGATCTTGTTCTCCTCATGTCAGATGACTCTCCATTCATGTTCCCAGCAACTTCAATAACCTTTTGAGCCCATTTAGGCCTAGGATTGGGAGTAGGGACTAGATCTAGATATGGATCCAATTGAACTCCATCTTCAATTCCATAAACAGATTTAGCTTGGTCCTCTACTTTGGGTTTTGAATTTGAAACATTAATAGAAACATTATCATATGCAAAATATTTAGGTAGGATGCATTTACCTTCCCTTCCAAATGGCAGCCAAGTTTGCACTAGATCTGAGTATGGAGGAAAGTGTGAGAATTCATATTCCTTGGATGCATGGCTTGCGACACATTTTTCTATCAAATTCCCAGTTGAGATATATGAGATCTCCATTATGTAAGGACCAAATACAACTCACTTTGGTGAGCATGTATGAGTCATCTAATATACATACAACAAATTTGCTGCTAAGGAGGGAACATAGAGGACATTCTTGAACACTCCATGCTCTAATTTGATTGAACCCTTCCCTTCAGCTTGAGTTTGAGTGCCATCTACCATGTGAATACTTGGACAATTAGTAAGTTGTAATGAATAAAATGATTATTTTGATGAAACCATGTGATTGGAGGCTCCCGAATCAATGAGGAAAGCATGATATTTTAAAAATCTAGCCTTCAGTGCATGACATCTCTCATGATCTTCAATTTTGTCTCTAGATCCATCCTTCCTTGCGCCTTTAGGGAAGGCAATATTGTGCTGCTCAACGAGTCTTAACATCTGATCTATGGCCTTCTTCATACAACCTTTCTCTGTATGGTTTCCTTTCTTACAGTAGGAGCAGTTTCCCTTATCAAACCTCTGATGTTTGTCCTTCTGAGAGCCCGAGGCTTCATCTGTTGGATCAAACTCTTCTTTAGGTTCAAATTCAATGTTCCTCTTCTCCTTTGCTTTCTTCTTCCTCCTTGCTTTCCCATTCTTTGTCTCACCATCCAAGAGAGCTTGACTTGGGGAGGTCCTGAGGGCTCCCATCTGTATAAGCTTGTCTTCTTCATGTATTATAGATTATGTGAAGGAATCAAGGGATGGTAATGAGGAGTTGTCAGTATCACGAAGTGAAAGGTGGATACGGACATTGAGAATTTCAGGCCAATACTGCTCAAAATTGAGAGCACCAATTGCTCATCCTTCTTCTCAATCTTGCACTGCTTGCATTTCATGACAGAGGATTTAAATTTTGAGAAAAAATGATGTATAGTTTTGAAGTTGCTAGGTTGTAGATATATCAGCTCATTCTTCATAATATGGCCCCTCAGCTCATCCTACTTTCCAAACAAGTATTTGATCTTCTCTCGTACTTCTTTTGGAGTTCTCGGTCCATCAAGATGGGAGAGTAGCTCCCTAGATATGTGGATGCACATGAATCTAAATTATTCATATAACTTGTTCATATACTTCAAATTTTTAAGAGGTTGTTGGGGTTCGACCTCTCTGCCCATGGTGAGCTTGTACAGACCCTTGATGCGCAATAATATTTGCATGTCATACCTCCAATCAAGATAGTTGAAGGGTGTGAGCATTATAGGTGTCAAAGTTGTTGAATCCTCCATCTTACAGCTTCAAAAATAGCCAATTCTTAAAAAATATTCAATTTACCTACAAAAACACTTCAATTCTAAATCAAACCAATTCAAATACTCTCCACTTCGACATGTGAACTTTATCTAGGTGCATCACACTTGGATAGACTTCTCTGGACATAATCCAGAGGGAGCAAGGCAAGAATACCAGGAATTATGTGGAACCTAATTGCTTATGGTGCATCAATCGAATTTTTTGATGTTTGAAGCTGGCATGGATACCTACTCTGATACCATGTTTGATTTTAGCTAACCTGGGGATCTTTAGGCCTGCATGAATTAATTCAGAAAAAGAAGTTTGTAGAAGAGAGGAAGAATTTAGAAAACATTGATCAATTATTCATGAAAAAATTGCACACACATGGAGACAAAATTGGAAGAATAACATTACATCCATTAATCAATATATCATATGTAATACAATGGTGTTACAAATAGGAGAATTCAAATGCCTTAAGATATGGTTCGAATCTACCAACTTGGACTGACTCTGGAGCTAACTCAGTGTGAGAAAATGACTAGTAGAGCTCACTAATGCAATTCTGGATAACTGCATCAGATCACAAACAATTAACTGACTGAGTTAGGTGAGCAAAGACGTTCAATCTACCTTAAATCATGCAAATTGGCGCTAGGATAACTGAAAGTGAACTAACGGATGGGAATCAGAGCATAAGTGAACATAACTGAACACCGACTAGGGTCAACTACTGGTGGCACTTAGAGTGGGTTCCTAAACTATAGGGATTGGTATCTAGAGATCCTAAACTCATGCAAAAGGGTGCATCTAAGTGTTAGGTGGGTCCCAGATGAGTCCCCCATGGGACTTGTGAAGTGGTAATGACCTCCTAAGATAGGAAAAGATAAATAGACTATGGTGGTCAAGGAGGATTAATTAATTAATCCTAACATTATTAGTATTATTTTTTTCATTAAAAACGAATTGGCATAATATAAATATATCTGTAGAATATCAATAACATTTTTTCCTTTTTTTGTAAATTAATTTATTGTAAGAATTAATAACAAATATCTTTTTTCACTTAGGGTTTAAGGTTTCTAATATAATAAGGCATTTAAATCCAAATATAGGTAAATATGACATATTTACTATAATAATTTCAATTTTGTCAAAATTATGTACTCAATAATAAATTCAAAACAAACTCACAAAGCAATTCTTAAAGGAGAAACCTAAATAGATGCACTTCCAAATAAAGCACTTAAAACATAAAATCATATGATTCTTTCAACCTCAAATGTGGGAGGATTTTGGAACCAAATTTTCCTTTGCATATACTTATATTTTGTCATTAAAGTTATAAGCCGATTAAAAAAAATTGCCACTCACATTCAAAGTATCATTTCCATATGAAATGTATTTTCTTTTCCATGGAACATATATTGCTTGAAGTACCAAAGCATTGATGCAATGTGTTGTACCTTTCTTTGTAACTATGAGTTATGGCCTATTCCTCTCTAATCAAGAAGAATACCAAAGACCAAAAATAAGAAAATTCAAGAAATGATCATCAAAGGTTGCATCTCATGCAAATAATCTAAACCATTCGAAGGAACATATCAACAAGGGGAGTATCGAGGGTCTTACTCCGTCGGTAGCCTGGATGAAAACATGCTACTTGTCAAATTAAATCCTAACCGTTGGAGGTCCCGAACATGAAAGAGAGTTATGGGTGGGTTTACCTCATCGATGGTCTAAACTAATCCATATAATTCATTAAAGAAGATAAGGTTTGTCAGAGGTAATAGGAGTTGTGTTGAGTTAAGCAACAAAGTATTCCATTGAGGACCAAGATACAGTAGTGCACCTTTTCAAGATGAATCTATATTGCTGGAGGCGCTAGGATGAGAAAAGAAGCCAAACAAAAGAGATGAAGGAGTACCATGTGAATGGTACAGATGGGATCACGTAGCCGGATTTGACTACATCTTGGTTGTTATGTCTTCAGTGAATATGGTAAATGAAGCAATTTTTCTCATAGCAATGATTTCTTCCACAGTTTCATTGTTGTCTCAACACTTTGAGATCCAACAACCAACAATGAATCTACGACATTGCTCCAGGATGGTTAATGATCGCCGCCCTCTTCCCATCAACAGTAAGCGACCGTAAACCATGATTCAAGAAGAATTATTAAAATTGGTCCTCATAGCCAATGATTAAGTGATCTTCCACAAAGTAGAGATGTCCCCTCGTGCCTTCCACAAGAGTCTTATGCAAAAGATTTCCCAGGAGAATTACCTAACATTCATTCCTAAGTGACCTATCCAAAGCCTGAGGTGATCAAAGCAGGATCAATACTTTCAAAGCAAGAGCTATCAAAGTCACGTAGCAACATGATTATCCAACCAGTCAAGACTCTATTATCCCAAGTGAAGTAACAAACACTCCTAGATGCATGAGACACTAACCTAAACAATTTGTCTTTTGATATTTGCAAATCACCCTTGTGATTCAATCAACTTATCCACATGAATAAATGCTAATTATTTCTTACCTTGCACACATAACTCACAGTCCAATATGCCCTCAAAGACATGTGATTTCCATCATTTGAGAATCTTTGCCCAAAAGACTAAATTTCTACACATTATTATCCTACGCATGATCTAAATCATTACGAGGATGTCTGTATCTTTGAAACTATAAATACATAGAACGCCATCGTCTTTAGTCCATAACCTATTGTTCTTACTTGCTATCATATCATGCCTTATCTTGCAATGGAAATTCAATTTATTTCATTGGTACCAACAATATTTTGACTACTTCCATATGAATTATTGTCTCAGAAACCCTGGCTTAATTGCTTTTGGACAAAGCATCCTCTCAAAATGCTCCAAGGTTGTATCTCACATTAAATAAGAATTTTGAAGCCACACTCTCAATGAGAATTACAAGGATCATAATAAATAAGCATTTTGAGAAGACCCAAACTTTTCTTAGAAATAGTTGTCCTTCTATTCTCCTCATCTTGCTTTATCTTAAACTTCACATCCATCACCACCACATAATTTGGAAGTTTGACAGAGCAAGTTTTTCAAGTCATGGAAAGCTCGTACAGATCTCATGCGTTCATGTTTTTGCACTATCTTGCAATCATGTATCTATGTGATACATGAGTTTTCATTCCAAGGTGGTCGACATCAATTTAAGTTTATAAGTATGGCCCCCTTTTTGCAATAGATCTTTCGCCAATAAAAACTCGGTTGGCTAACCTTTCGCTATGAAATTTATACCCTAACACACCGCAATGAGGAAAATTGCAAATTCCCTTGTAGTTTTCCTTGATGTAATGCATCATGGGACAAATCATCCTCGACGAAGATGTTAATGAGAGGAAAGGAACGCTCCTTGTTGATGTTCAATACCGGAGTTACTTTTGTCCTTCAAAATGTTGATTAAATTGACATTATTAGCAACATAGATCAACACAAACCACAAAGTTTGTAGTTGGTTCATTTAAAACAAAGAACGATGGGGAACAAATATGTGAAGTAAAAGTGCACATGAGATAGAGGTCCGCAAATCCAAAGTAAATGTTCCGCAAGGATCATAGATCGATGGACGAGAAGGAAGCCGCAAGAGCTCAATCGCTAACATAGCGTTTCACAGGAAAAAGTGTTCGAAGTTTAATTGCCTGAATGGATGAGGAGTTGGCAAAAAAGGTTAAAGTTCATCGTAGATCGTGGATTTGATGGCCAATAGGGACTGTGGAAGGAGCACTTGCAGATATGATGGTTTTAAGGAGTTGAGAAAGACAATTTGTGGAAGCCTATTTCAAAAAAGTTGAAAGGAAGCCCCACAACCCGCAACCCACAATTGCGGAAGGAAGGAGTTCCCGCAGATTGCAAAAATGGGTATTGTGGAAAGATCGTTGCAAAAGGTTAATTGCGGAAGGAAGATGTGAAAGTGCACCCACAATTACGGAAGGAAGGCATGCCCACAAATTGTAGAAAGATAAATGCAAAAAGGTCGTTGCGGAAAGGTAATTGCAGAAGGATTTTTGTTCGACGCTCCGAAATCGCGCAAAAAATTTCTGAAGAGTCACGATGAAGATACATGATTGTTAGATGAAGAGGCATGGATAAGGGTATATAAGAAAATATTTAAAGCTTCATACAAGCATATATGTACATTCAATTGGAATATATAAAGGTGTACAAAAGTCAGGGATCAAATTATCATAAGAGGGAGGTTGGGAGGTGCAAGGATGGGTTACAAGCCTGTAGGAGGTCGTAGCCTCCTTGTAGTTGTTGTTGGTAAACAAGGTATTGGTGCATCCTTCAGTTGCAATTGAAAAACTTGGGTGTTGGTGCATCCAACAAGTTGGTGCTTGCAAATTATTTGTAAATATAATTTTGCAGTAATAGGAAGTATTGGTGGTTTTCCCAATTGGGGTTCCACGATAATATTGTGTGTTCTGGGTTCATTGTTGATTTTGTTTCAAGTGATAAAAATTTAAATAGATTGCTTAATATTGATTCAGCCCCCCTCTCAGTATAAATTGGTTTTCTAACAATTGGTATCAGAGCAGGCTCTTGACTAAAAGTTTAAATAGTTGAAGAGAGATCTTTTATCACTATGGATCAATAAGTAAAAATGTCCTCCAAGGTTCCAATATTCAATGGAGAATATTATGCTTTCTGGAGCATTAGGATGAGAAGCCATATAATGTCTATTGGACTAGATGTTTGGATGTCTGTAGAAACGGGGCATATATATCCAAAATATCTTCCCATGGATCTTGAAGGAATAAAACAATTTGGAAACAATGCTAAAGTTGTTAATGCAATCTTGGTTGGATTAGCCAGAAGAGTCTTTGCAAAAGTGATGCATTAAAAAACAACAAAATAGATCTGGGACAAATCGCAGACCAACTATGAAGGAGACACCAAGGTAAAAAGGGCCAAACTCTAGACTTTGAAAACTCAATTTGAAAGTCTAAAAATGAAGGAAGAAGAAAACATTTTAGAATAACTTGAGAGAATTGATGAAATCGTTAATACAATTCAAGGGTTGGGAGAAAAATTGAAAGAAAAGGAAATAGTTGAAAAAATACTAAGATCACTTCCAATTATTTACAATCCAAATATTTCTACCCTAGAATATAAGAAGATCTTGACAAACTCACAATGGAAGAACTATATGGGATCCTCATAGCTTATGAAATGAGGATTGGGAAAGATAATTCTCAAAAGAAAGAAGCATCTTTTAAAGCATCTAAGGTAGCTAATAAATCTAAAACAAAGATTCAATTGGAAGATTTTGATGATGAAGAAGCACTTCTTGAAGAGGAGAGGAAATCTGCAGTGAGAATTTTTCAATTCGACAAGTTTCGAATCTATTAAGCAGATTCATCCTCAGGAGAACAAGAATCTCACTCTTTTGTGCACAAAGGTGTGAGGAATAAATGTTAGATAATTATCTTAAATTAAGTATTTCATGTTAAGGTAGGTTCATATGGAATTAGGGTTTAAAATGTTTTTTAATTAATATTATTCTTATTAAAGTATTATAGGTTAAGTGTTTTTTATGTTTGTATTATTATTATAGGATTTTTTATTATTGTTGTATTAATGTTAAAGTACTATAGGTTAAATCTTATTATTTATATGTTAAAAAAGTGTTATAAGTTTAATTAATATTATTCTTGTGTTATTATTATAGGTTAAGTATTTATTATTGTATTATTATTAAAGTGTTATAGTTATTAGTTTTGTTGTTATTTTTTTGACAAAAACGGTTAAGGAGCTTTATATAAAAAAAGGATAACCAATAATTACAACAGCTTGGATACCATTTTCTCCCAAAGGAAGATTAGGTCCAATCCATCTTGTGCTTCTTTTTCCAATCTCTTTTTATCATCCCCAATTCCTATTCTATGAGAGCTGAAACTCCTTATAAGTTGCCCAAGCAGAAGAATATGAAAACAGAGCATACAAAGAAGGTAAATATATGGTTCGATATAAAGGAATCCAGTTCCTCTCCTGATCCTGCTGATCACATAACAGGCTTCCACACTCTATATCCACTCCCTAGTTGGCCAACCTATCAGCATGTGAGTTATTTTCTCTCAACATGTGAAGGAAATTGATGGATTTATATTCATTTGCCACACATTTTAAAAGCTGACGTGTTTTGGTTATTAGACTCTTTCTATTCCTTACTAGATTCCTTGCCTCTCCAATAACCATACACGAATCTCCAAAGATTGCCAATTCCTCTATGCCTTCTTTCCTTGCCAACTCTAGTCCTTTTATTAAAGCTAACCATTCGACCCCATTATTAGTCTTTTTGTCGATTCCCCATGCATACTCTTTCAACTTAATGCCTTCTAAATTGAAATAGACTCCCCCTGCTCTTGCTATCCCTGGATTTCCCTTTGAGGGGCCATCGAAGAATAATGAGCTGCAACCCAGTTTCTTCCGCCAACATTTGAAATCTTCTGAATTCATTTTGATTTGCCAGGAATTGAAGGTTTTGATTTTTTTTGGAATAATCCATGGCTGGTATGAAGGGAGAGCAAGCATTCCAGGGACCCAATCTCTTTCTTCAACCGTTAATGCTTCCTTCCTGATGCTGTTCATTCCCTTCATGCATAAGACTTCCACCCAAAGCGCTTTGGTAGCTGTCGCAACTTTACCTGGACTGTTCTTTTCCCCCTCAAATATTTCCTTGTTTCTCGTTGTCTAGATCCTCCAACATATATATCTAGGAAGAGCTTCTCAGGCCCTCGCGAAATCTGTTTTGTTGAGAAGTGAACCATGATAGTAGTCCTTCCATATTGCAAAAAGATCATCCCAGTTTGTTGGTAGAGTCAATTCAAAATTCAGCTCCTTGTAGGCATGGTGCCACACCTCCCTGGAGAATCTGCACTCTAAAAAAAGGTGCTGAAGGGATTCCTCAAACTCCTTGCAGAGTATGCATCTCAATGGGCCTTACACTCCTATTTTTCTCAGATTATCTGCTGTTAAAGTTTTGCGATGGCCAAGTATCCAGAAAAAAAAAATGATCTTGGGAAGACCATCCTTACACTAGATATTCTTCCATTTCCCATCATCATAGTTTGTGCTCTAAACCTCATCAATTGCTCTGTAACCTGCTTTCATTGTGTAACATTCAGATTTACCCCAACATCTCTCATCCTTCAGCTCACGATGCACTGGTGTTGGCGACACCGTGATGAGTGCAAGGAAGTCTACGTTGAGATGATCGAACTCCATCTCAAGCAACCTCATCCATCTCCCATTAGTCGACCATTTAGACAGGTCGTGCAATGTATTAATGTTCATTTCCTCTAATCTCTGTCGTAACTCAGGAAGTGCCTACGCTAGCACGTCTGGTGAGACTGATGTGCAATGGTCTGTCCAGATTTTAATATGCTTGCCGTTGTCAGGACTCCACTTCAGATTCTCTGTTATAATATGAGCTGTGTTTTTACAAATTTCCTAGATCGACGATCCCCTTCTGCTCATGCAAATGTTGTCCAAGCATCTCCTTCTATTGCCAGGCAAGTATTTCTTTTGCATACTTTTTTTACACATGCTTCTTTTCCAGTCACTACTCTTCACAGGATTTTAGCTCTGAGAGCTAAGTTCATTTTCATTGGGTCTCTTACACCAGCGCCTCCATGGATTTTAGGTTTGCATAAAGTCTCCCAATTTACTAAGTGATTTTTTTTACTACTATCAGTTTTACCTCCTTGCCACAGGAACATTCTAATTTCTCTTTCAAGATCCTTCATAATTTTTTTTGGGGCAAGAGAGATTGAACAAGAGTAGATAGGATATGCAGAGAGAATGGAATTGATAAGAGTGATATTTCCAGTTGGATTAAGCCACCTTGTCCCCTGGGAGTTGATTTTGTTCTTGATCTTCTTTATCGTCCTTTGCGAATCTGCCATCCTATTTTTCTCTTTGAAGATCAAAATCCCAAGGTAATTGAAGGAATTCCACACTGCAATCCCTTCAAAACCGAAGGTTCTTGCTATCTTTGCCAATGTTCCTCGGGTGCAATTCCAACCATAGAATTTGGATTTGGCTGGCTTTATTTTTCCATCGGTTGCTTTGAGGAAGGTGGACAAGACTGAATTGAATCTCTGTGAAATTGTGATAGATGCACCTCTGAGAAGAATGGTATCGTCAGCAAACTGTGCATGGTTGGTAGCTTTCACACCTATGGCTATCTTCAAGCCTCTAAAATTGCCAGACTCCTGCAAGATCTATAGCTTTTTGCTCATGGCTTCAACCACTAAAAGATAGAGGAAAGGGGACACGTGACAACCTTGCCGAAGCCCCCTGGTTGCCTGGATGAACTTAGAAGGCCTGGCGTTAACTAATGGTATGATCCAAGGCCTACTTATATAGGCTTTGACCCACCTTACAAATATTCTGGAGAAACCAAACTTAGACATGACTTCAAACTGAAAAAAATGATTTACCTTATCAAAAGCATTTGCCATATCCAGTTTAATGGCCATACCTTGCTGCTTCCTTTCCATGCTAGAGTGAATTGATTCCTGTACGATGGTGATATTATCAACGATCCGACGCCTTGCTACAAATCCTCCTTGCGAATCTGAGATGAGGCAACCCATGATGTCTTTCATTCTTGTGGCGAAAATTTTTGACAAAATTTTGTATGAGGTGTTGCATAAGGAGATTGGTTTGAATCTTTCAATCGTTGAAGGGTTCTTTTCTTTAGGTATCAAGGCAAATAAAGATCAATTGTTTGCCCCACCAATATTATCTTTTTTCCTTTTCCAATTGAGCATATTCTTCAGATATTCTTTTATTATATTCCAGGCTACTTTATAAAAATTTATAGTGAAGCCATCCGACCCCGGTGCTTTATCAACATGGAGTGACCAGATTGCATTTTTTATTATCTCGCGTTCCAAGATGGGATTTTCCAACACCCTATTATCTACATCTGAGATGATCGAGGGAATACCATGGAGTAAGTCCAGTTGCGCCTCTAGATCTGTCTCGCTCGTGTCTGCATACAGTTCTTGAAAATGAGTGAAGGCATGATATTTAAGCTCTTCTTGCCCCGTAATACAGTTTCCTTGGTTATCCTTCAGCTCTTTGATGGAATTGAATATTTGCTGCACTTTTTTTGCTTATGGAAATAATTGTTGTTGCTGTCTAAGCCCTTTAACCATTTATGTCTGGATTTGATTCTCCATCCCTCTTCAATCTGCCTTGCAACCTTTAGTATTCTGAGATCTAGCTCTTTCTCCTGCTTCAGATGCTTTGTGGACACTACTTCCACCTCCATCCTGCTTTGCAAAGCTGCTAACTCCCTTTGTAAATTGATTTTTTGCTTGGTGGGTTCCTCAAAGTCTTCCTTTGCACATTTCTTTAAGGCAGCTTTCACTTCTCTAAGCTTCAACTCCCAAATGTAACTGGGGGATCCGAAGTGATGGGTGTTCCACTCCCTTTGGATAAGCTCCATTGTTTTTATATCATGCAACCTGATCAGGTTGAATTTGAAGGGGATGGGCCCGAGATTGACAGACGAGGATAAAATCAACGCCAATGGTTTGTGATCTGACACAACTGAAGGGAGAGAAAAAGAGGTAGGGAGGAGATATTTCTACAAGAAAGTGGAACTTACCAGAAAACTGTCCAGCCTTGCCACAATGTTCCCAATTCCGACTCTTCTGTTTCTCTAGGTGTATTTCCTGCTCAAAGGAATATCCAGTAGATCCAAATCCACCATCAAATCCTCCATCTTCTCATTGAAGGGATCCCTGACCTTCATGCCTCCTCGCTTCTCACCCTGTGACCTAGTAGTGTTGAAATCCCCTGCAATGATAAGATCTTTCCCACACATCTCTTCCTTGAGATTGTTAATATCTTCCCAAAATGTTATCTTATCCCTATAGTGTGTTGGCTTGTATACATTACAGATGTATAACAGGGTTTGGTTCTCTTATTCCTGAATTTATAGCAAGAGTCAATGATGGCTTTCCCTGATAGAGTTAACCAATAAATTTTTTGAGAGGATGGTGGCTATTCCCCCTAATGATCCTTTTGAGTTTATGGCATTCCCTTTGATGTTTTTCTAGAATCAACATGAGAGTCCCATCGCCTCCATGTCTGGCATTTTCGTCTCTTGGAGTAGCAGTATGTCTGGCTTCTTCGATTTGATAATATCCTTTATTGCTTCTACCTTGCTTAAGCCTCCCAGACCCATGCAGTTCCAAGAGACGGTTTTCAACATTTCTTACCTGCTTGAGATCCTGCTCTGGATCTACCATCTGCTCTTACCCCTCCCTGAATTTTGGTGTTCTGTAGAAGCCTCGTTTCCTCAAGACTTCTTTGCCTCCCTAGCTCCATCTCTATTTCTGCTTCTTGCTCTCTTAGTTGTCTTTGCGACTTCCTTCCTCTTGTGGTTGGATTGGAAGCTACTTCTTGTGTTTCCTGTGATCCTTGTGAAGGAGATATCTCTAGGGAGTATCCTTGCGGCGTGACTTAGCTATTTTTGACCACATCTACCCAGGTTCCCCCTGGTGTTGTGGACCCTTCCAGAACCTTTTCATTTCTTTCGTTTCTGGGAGAAATGGGGGGGATACTCTTGATTTTCAGGGATTCCTCTTCCTCTACTTCAACTGTTACCACCTCCAAAGGGGAGATTTCACCTTCTTCCATAACCAATGCCTCATATTGGTTTCTCATTGGGAGTTTTTCTGCTTTTGTAGGCTTTTCCTTACTGCTCTTTTCCTGCATCTCACTTGCTGCAGGGGGGTTTTTCCTTCCCCTTTTTGATTGTTTCCATCCTTCCTCTTGGTTTTTTTCTCGGGTATCTTGAACCACCTTAGGACGATTTTTAACAAAGTGTCCATACTCATGGCGCTTCTTGCACTTAAATGGTAGCTTCTCGTAGTCCACTTTTTGCATGTGTTCCCATCCGTCCATGAGTAAGTTTACTGCCTCTGTTAGGCCTTTCTCCATATCTGCTTCAATGCAGATCCTTGCACAAGAAAACAGGGAGCCCTTTGGTTCCTCTTTTTCAATGTTGTTGCCAAGAGATTTTCTTATTGCTTGTAGCGTCTCGCCGTTCCAGTAGTGTAGGGACAAGTGAGGGAGAGGGACCCAGACCAGGACCGCAGAAGGCACATCCTTTTCTTGGTTGAATGAAAGGCTCCATCAGTTTAGATACAAAACACACATACCCATGAAGTAGGGGCTGCTCCTGAAGATTCGATCTCTATAAGCTTTGCTTTCAAATAAGAAGGAAACGAAGCCCTTTCCACAAAAGCAGTGTTGCTGTCCCCCCGATATCAAGGGCATCCAGTTCTTGTTAATCCAGACCTCCATAGACTTTGGCGAAGGCTAGATGCCTGTGAATTGACCTATCATCCCTTTCTCACTCAGATCTAGGGCTTTTAGTCTTGAAGCTGCTGACATTATCTGGATCCTAGGAGTGGTTGCTCGCTTCACAAAGTTTACATCACTGGATTTTGGGGTGATCATAGTTAATGAAGAGGTGGTAGCCACTAGATTCTTGAATGCTTCATACAACAATCTCCGATGTTCTTCTGGGCTCAAGTTTGGGGGTGGATCCATCCTTTCCCAGATAGATCACAAGGCTCTCCGCATGCTAAGAAAAAATGCTCACTGGCAGATTATTGCCTGCAAGCACAAAGAGTTGTCTTCAGATATCGGCCCAGATTGTGTCACACGATATAAAAGGGCCCCTACATAATGCATGCATAATCTGTATGCAGAGGCAGCAGATCAAGGCCTCGACTCTCTCACGACAGAGAACTCGACACTCTCTCCTAGGGTTTCTTTTTGTTATTAGTTTTGTTGTTAATAAAGATAGGTTTGTGTTTATTATTATAGGTTAAATTTTTTATTATTGTTATTTTTTTATATTATTATAGTGTTTTAGTATTATTATAAGATTTATTTGTATTATTATTAAAGTACGAAGGGGAATTACCCTTAAAATGTTTTAATTGTGGGAGGATTGGTCACTTTGCTTCCAAATGAACTTATCCCAAACAAGAAGATGATGATGAGTGCCCTGAAGATTCAAAGAAGAACAAAAGTATTTTTAAGAAGAAAAACAAAAAGAATACCTTTTATTCCATGGATGATAACTGCTCAAATGAGTCTAATGAAGATGAAGATGTTGAAGTCCTATTCATGGGAATAGAGAACAAAATCCCTGAAGAAGAATTAAAAGGTGTGGCAGATATTGAAGCAAAACTTGTAAGTGCTCTTGAAGAATTAGGGAAGTAAAAAAGGATGTTCAAAAAATAAAAAATTCATATGACATAATTTGAGGAGAAAAACAATGATGCAAAAATAATTATTGTTGACTTAAAAAATCAGCTTCGAGAAGCCAAAAATATTGAAAACAATCTAGAACAACAACTCAAGAAAATAGAGCAAGAATTAGAAGAGTTTGAAGCTGAATTGATCTTGCTTAGAAAGAAGACAAATAAAGAATCCTTTCAATCAAAGTTTAAGAGCGGTTCAAAAACTCTAGGTGACATCCTAAGTTGTCAAAGATCATTTAGTAATAAAACCGGACTAGGTTACGACAAAGGAAAGAAGACAGGACAATCCTCTTTCATAAATAAAGAAGGAAATAAAGAAGTTATGCTAATGCACTTATGAGACTAGTTGTAAAGGAATACAGTAAAAAATTTGCTCTCTGTCAAAATGAAAGTAGGACAGATAATGTGCGAAGTAGACATCATCAACTCTTTTTGGGAAATTGTTATGCCTGTAACAATTTAAGACATATAGCTATAAATTGTAAACTAATGGTTCCTATTACGAAAGGCATTACATCACAATCTCCTTTCTATAAGAAGAATGCCACTAGAAGCAATCCAAAACGAAGAAACTATAATTCTTTTTCTCCTCTACAGAGTTATAGTATAGAATGTTACAAATGTGGTAATCAAGGATACATTGCTATAAATTGTAAACTAGTGATTCCTATGGAGAATGACACCACAAAATCTCAAGGCAAGGAGGAGAGGAAGGTTTGGAAGAAGAAGGATGATGTGGAATGTTCAATAGCTCTATGTGCAACAGAAAAACAAAATCTATGCCATGTGGACGGTGGATGCTCAAAACACATGACAAGAGACCCAAATAAGTTTATAAGCCTAAAAACATATCAAAAAGGAAAAGTCACTTTTGGAGATAATCTATCCTCTAAAATATTTGGGAAGGGTACAGTGGCTCTTAGAGACAAGATGAAAGCTGAAAATGTTTTGCTTGTAAAGAACTTAAAACCTAATCTTTAAAGTGTGTGCCAAACATGTGATCAAGGACACATGTATATTCGATTCCAATAAGTGTGAAATCAGAAGAAAAAGATTCATGAAAACTTGTTGGGACCATTGTGAGAACTCCAAGAAATGTGTTTATTATAGAAAATGAATAACAATGTTTTATGAGTCAAATTGATGAAAGTTTTCTATGGCATAGAAGGATGGGGCACTTGAACTTTGGCAATCTTGTAAAATTTAGTAAGAAGGGAGTTCTAAGGAATTTTCCAAAGATCATAAAACGCCAAATCATGTTTGTAGACATTGTCTTCATCAAAAGCAAACAAGAACAAGATTGAAGGTCAAAAAGCGTACAACCTCCCAACCATTATAAATAATTCACACTGATCTTTATGGACCAACAAGGACTAAATTTTTTCAAGGTGAACATTACTTTATGTTATTAATCGATGATTATACAAGTATGATTTCAGTGGCATTTCTTAAAGAAAAATCAGAAGCCTTTATGAAGTTCAAAGCCTTCAAAGCACTTGTTGAAAATGAAGCAAATCTCAAGATTAGATAATGGTGGTGAGTTCACCTCAAATAAATTCAATGATTTTTGTGAAACTAGTGGAATCAAGAGGTAGTTTTCAGTAGCAAAAACTCCTCAGCAAGATGGAGTTGTTGAGACAAAGAACATGATAGTCCAAGAAGTAACCAGAACTATGCTTAATGACGCAAAACTTCATGATGGCTATTGGAGAGAAGCAGTATATACAACTGTCTATGTACAAAACAAAGGACAACTCAAAGTGAATAGTGACAAGAATCCTTATGAGATATGGTTTGGAAGACCAACTTCAATTAAATATTTTAGAGTTTTTGAAAGTAAATGCTTCATAAAAAGAGATGATGATAATCTAGGGAAGTTTGAATCTAGGACAAATGAAGGCATATTTCTTGGATATTCTTCCACCAAAAGGGAATACCGATGTTATAATCTAACGTTTCACAAGATCATAGAAAGTGCAAATGTAATTGTTGATGATACTAAACCAAGAAGAATACAAGTCCAAGAAAGTGTGGATGTTGAAGAAACTGATGATTAAGAAATAGATGATAAATAAAAATAAGAAAGTTCACAAGAAGAGGATGTTTTTGAAGAAGAAGAAGAAGAAGAAAGTAGAGAAAGAAGAACCACATGAAAATGAGAATGAAGACTCTCCAAGATCAGACACAAATACACCATCTAGGTGGGTTCAGAAGAATCATCCTGAAATTCAAATAATTGGTGACAAAGATTCAGGAGTTAAAACAAGAAGAAAAATATTCTATGATGAAGAACAAGCACTACTTTCGATAATAGAACCCAAACTGTTTAAAGAAAATTGAAAAAGTGAGGATTGGATCAATGCTATGAATGATGAACTTGATCAAAGAGAGAAGAACCAAACTTGGGAACTTGTCCCAAGAACTAAGGTCATGAATGTTATTGGAATCAAATGAATTTTTTTAAAACGAGTTCAATGTGCATGGTCATGTGACAAGAAACAAGGCCATATTAGTATGCAAGCGATGTGCTGAAGTAGAAGGCGTTGACTTTGAAGAAATGTTTGCACTTGTGGCAAGACTTGAATCCATTAGTATCTTTTTAGCTTTTTGCATGCTACAAGAACTTTAAAGTGTACCAAATGGATGTAAAATCTACATTTATTAATGGAGAACTTGAAGAAGAAGTCTATGTTGAGCATCCTGAAGGTTTTCTCTTATAAAAAAATAGAAATTATGTTTGCAAACTTAAGAAGGCACTCTATGGCCTTAAACAAGCTCCAAGAGCATGATTCTCAATACTTGACAAGTATTTAAAGCAGCAAGGATATAGAAGAGGGGCCATTGACAGTAATTTATACATAAAGTTTGAAAACAAGAATATGATCATTGTTGTAGTCTACGTAGACGATATCATATTTGGAAGTGATCTACAAATTTCGAGTGTAAACTTTTCTTCAGAAAAGAAGAAGGAATTTGGAATGTCAATGTTAGGAGAACTAACATTCTTTCTAGGTTTACGAGTATCTCAATCAAAAAAAGGGATTTTCATCTCTCAAACTAAGTATATCAAAGATATGTTGAAAAAGTTCAAAATGGAAGAATCCAAAACTGTTAGTACTCCTATGGTCATTGCTTGTAAATTAAGCAAGGATGATGAATCTTTAAAAGTAGATCATGCTATGTATAGGTCAATGATTGGTAGTTTATTATATGTAACAACTACAAGACCAGATGTAATGCAGGTTGTAGGTTTTGTTTCTAGATTCCAATCAACCCCAAAAGAAACACATGTGGCTGCAGCAAAAATAATTCTTATATATCTAAAAGGTACCGTGGATTATGGATTATGGTATACAAAAATCAATAACTTCACTCTAAGGGAATTCACTAATGCAGATTGGGAAGGAAGTATTGATGACAGAAAAAGCACTAGTGGAGAAACATTCTACTTAGGATGTCACATCCCCGGTTTCGACCCCGTATGCATGATGTATATAATGTAATTAATCGTGGTGAGGAGCTCAAGGTAAAAGCCCCACCATCGATTTGGTTGTGTATGTTCGACAATGGGGATATTTGCCGATGGTTTGTCGTGCTATCCGACACCTTATAATTTGACATCATGTAAACACGCGCATCAAATAAAACTAAAACCACAACCAGCTACGGCAGTGCAACGTTGATTGAAAAGGGCATGGTTCCAAAGGATAAGGGGTGGGGGATGTCAAACCTTGGTTATGGGGGGAAAAACCCATGTTTTGTCACCTTGTTGATTTGCCACCTTTTTGTCTCACCCAACCTTGTCAACCTCTTTAATGCTTCAGCTGGTGGTTGGGGGAGTTATTGCTGAAGTGGTGGTGGTTGTGGCAGGCTGTCAGCCTTACCCAATTGCCCACTCCACCCATGTCTGCCCATTATTCTCCCTCACGCACTCTTCCCTGGTCAGTTTTACACTCTCACCACGATTTTGGTATGTTGGCTTCTCACGCACAGGCTCTGGGCGATTTTAGTCTCACGCAGACATTTTTTGGGGCTCCACGAGTTGCTGAAGCACCCACGCACTGTAATTCGCGTCCTTGCTGATGTTTTGTTCATCCACGGGCAAAATCGGAGTTGCTTTCTCCTCACGCAGGGCCTCTACCGCTGGAATCCTCACGCAGAAAATCAGGTATGTCTTTCCCGTGCATTTTTCTGTTGGGTGCGAGTCTTTCCTCACGCACAAGATGTTTGGGTCGTTTTTCCCATGCCGTGAGCCATGCTCGCTGTTGGTGTTTGGGGCTGTTGTCTTCCCCATGAGTTTTGTCGGCTGTGGGTTCCAATTTTGTTTTGGACCACTGTGGATTGCTAATTCGTGGGTTGAATTTTCCTTGTCTGTCCATGCTGGGAGTTATTCTTCTCCTTTGTTGGGACTGTGTGAGTTGCCATTAGTCACCCGGAGGAATTGTGTGTGCTGTTGGCTGAATTTCCCTGTTTTGGGACTGTGGACTGTTGTTATCCTTCATGGTGTGTTGTGGCTGCTGATATACCCTGGTTTGGGTGCTTTTGTTGAGTTGTTTTGGCCACGTTAGGGCCAAAAACCTACTCTGAGTTGCCTTATAGGCTGGAGCTGTGTCTCTCCTTTTGTTTGGGACTGTCATCGGTCATTTTGCTTCTTCACAGGGTTGTGAAGGGAATTGTTTTGCTGCTGGTATGCAGTGGTTAGTCCCTTGGACTGTGCTAGCTTGGCTTATTTGTTGACAGCCTGTGAAACCCAGCTGTGATTGGTTTGTTGTTTATGTCCCCTTGGCTATGTGTAAGCCTGCAATTGACCCTTACTTCGGAGGAATCATGCCCAGCTCGGGGGTGGCAGCGTTGCTGAGAGATTGATGAGCAAGCTGGCCTATGGTTGGGTGGAACGTTGCAGCGACGTAGCTGGTTGCGGGTGGATTCTCCATCAAAAGATAAGTGCTGCTGTTTACTTCAGCTCTGTAATTTATACTGATGTTAAATGCTGGAAATGTGTTGTGTTGCTTCCGCTGTATGATTGAAGATAAATGCATCTGTGTATGCTTAATTCCAGCATTCATTTCATTCGTTTATGTTCATGGGCTGTTTGCCCGGCTGTGTTGATGTATTGGTCGCATCCTCTTCGCCGGTCTGAGGGATAGGGACGTGACATAGGAGATTTCTCGGTGTCATGGCTAAGCAAAAAGAAATTTTCCATTTCATTGTCTACGACAAAAACTAAGTATATTGTTGTTGCATCATGTTGTACACAATTCATTTGGATGAAGCAAACATTGGAATATTTACTTGTAAAATATGAGGACCCCATTGTTATACACTATGACAATACAAGTGTTATAAACATATCCAAAAATCTTGTTATGCACTCTAAGACAAAATGTATTCCAATCAAATATCATTTTTTAAGAGAGCAAGTATCTCAAAAAGTGGTCAAATTGGAGTATATTGATACGAATGAACAAATTGAAAACATTTTCACAAAGTCGTCACCTAGAGAATCATTTTCCTATATTAAGAAGAAATTGGGGGTTATCCCTCATCATTAAAAATTAAATAAAAGGATGAAAACCCTGTCACAGGAAGAGGAGAAATGTTGACAAGAGGAGACACACTCATAGGGGGAGTGATTTTAAAACCTATGGTCCATTAGTAAATAATTTTGAGTGGTTTTGATCATCTCAAAGACAGATTAATGTTGATGATATGAAATTGTAATACTTATGATTTTTGTTGCTATGTATTGAAATTACCATGTTAAAGGTTACGGTCCCTGGAAGTAAGATTTACATCTTTAGATCATTGAAAAAAAATAGGGGAACGAGATCAACGTTCAAATAGAAATACAAGTACACTTTGTTGTGTTGCTTAAATACGATTACAAACTATAACATTCTGAAAATATATAGCAAAATGAAGCAACGTTACAGGGAGGGTTTGTTTCTAAAAGTTTTCATTGTTGTCAAAGGGGGGAGAAAAATCTCTTTTTCGATGTCAAAGGAAGGTGTTTTCAATCAATGCCAAAAGGGGATACTGTTGATTAAATTGACATTATTGATAACACAGATCAACACAGAACCGCAGAGTTTGCAGTTGGTTCATTTAAACAGAGAACGATGGGGAACAAATCCATGAAGTAAAAGTGCATAGGAGATAGAGGTCCACAAAGCCAAATTAAATGTTCCACAAGGATCATAGATCGACAGACGAGAAGGAAGCTACAATATCTTAACCGCTCACATAGCATTCCGCAGGAGAAAGTGTTTTTAGATTTTAATTGCCTGAACAGATGAGGAGTTAGCAACAAAGGTTAAAGTTCACTGTAGATCGTGGATTCAACGACCAATAGAGATTGCAGAAGGACCACTTGCATATCTGACGGTTGTAAGGAGTTGCAAAAGACAATTAGCGGAAGCTTGTTTCGAAAAAGTTGAAAGGCAGCCCCGCAATCAACAACCCGCAATTATGGAAGGAAGGAGTCCCCGCGGATTGCGGAAAGATCGTTGCAGATGGTTAATTGCGGAAAGAGGATCTGAAAGTGCACCTACAATTGTGGAAGGAAGGCATGCTCGCAAATTGCGGAAAGACGGTTTGCGGAAAGGTAATTGCTGAAGGATTTATGTTCGACGCTCTGAAATCACACAGGAAATTTCTTCAGAGTAATGATGAAGATACGTGACTGTTAGATGAAGAGGCATGACCGAGGGTATATAAGCAACGCTTTAAAACTTTAGACAAACATCTATGTACATTCAATTGAAATATCTAAAGGTGTACAAAAGTCAAAGATCAAATTATCATAAGAGGGAGTTTGGGAGGCGCAAGGACGGGTTGCAAGCCTGTAGGGGGTGATAGACTCCTTCCAGATGTTGTTAGTAAACATGGTGTTGGTGCATCCTTCAGTTGTAGTTGAAAAAGTTGGGTGTTGGTGCATCCAACAAGTCAGTGCTTGCAAACTGTTTGTAAATATAATTTTGTAGTAATAGGAAGTATTGGTGGTTTCTCAATTGGGGTTCCATGATAATATTATGTGTTCTATGTTCATTGTTGATTTTATTTTAAGTGATAAAAAATTAAATAGATTGCTTAATACTGATTCACTCCCCCCCTGTTAGTATTACTTGATTTTCTAACATAAAATGGCAAGATAGCAAGAGGCACACGAGAATATGAAGTAAGCAGGATAAGGCATACTTGGGTAGATGCTCCCAAAAATCAGTTATGATAGCTGCCAAAGAAGATGCAGATTCCAGGAATATGGAAAGGTTTCATTTCCATCCCTAGAGGGAACAACCAACATCATAAATCATATAAAATATCATCCTAAAGGGACACAAAGGACGTTCAATAATCTTTCATGATTTTCGAGGCTAGAAATAGTCACCCAGATCTGTCACATTAGTCAACTCTCTTTTTTCTTTCCTCATTCTTCATAGTCTCGGACCATTGAAATTGTGTTGTTGATCTAAAAGGCATCAGGACTAGGGAAGAGATGAATTAATCCCCTCTATTGTATTATGTTGTATAAAAGTAATAGAAATATTGTATTCTAAGGGTACCCAAGACCGAGGCAATCCTGCCTGTAGGTTTTTTTGGATGTAAAGCATGCCACTGGAGTTTTTGGATTAAAAATGTCTTTATTCATGAATGTATGAGATTGTTGTTGTTTAAGAAACTGGGACTGAAGCAAGACTACCATTGGTTGTTGAATTGATATCATTTTGTGCAGGTTTTAAAGTCCTTTGATACAATCAAGTCTTTGTCTGATGGATTAGAGTTACATAGTTCTTAAATTTTCCTGCTTATGTAATTTTCAATAGTTACGAAAAATGCATATCAATGGGAAGTTAAAACATACTGTGTCAATTGAATGTGTTTTAGGTTGCTATTTTTTCCTTGGCTGAGAGCTGGTTATGATTAAGGCATCTATGAGTTGCACTTATTTTCAGTTTTGAGGTTTTGTGGGATATTTGGCCCTCCCTGTTAAATACAACACTCATTTTCTATTTGTTTCCATGGCTGAAATTTCCCCTCGAGCACCCCATATTTCAGTTCTAAATCTAGTTAAGTTTTGCATGCACATCTAAAAGGTACCTTGGGTGACAGACTAAGATTCGTACCTCCCTATATTTGAGGGTACCCTCCCTTGGTTAAAGGGCTATCTTACTGATCTAAAACAACACAGAGATGGTGCTATCTGCACAACCCTCCTTGGCATTTGCATCTTAACAAAATCCCCGTTTGTTTTGTTATTTGAATCTATAGTTGGGCATAAATACTGAATAAAATCTCATAGCCGATTGAAGTACAACCTAAGGAACAACACATGCTTTATATATTGCACAAGTTATTACTATTGCATTTTCACCAAACAAAAATAGAGAAATGTTTTCCCAATATATTACTTAATAATTTATCAACCAAAGGTTTATATAAATTATGATTGTGATTAGTAAGGAGATTCCATTTACAATTAATCACAAATGTGTGTAATACCTTAGTAATTACTTTTAATGAGTGGAAACAATAGCATTGTTTTAGGTTACAAACTCAAACTCGTACACTTCCCAATTCGAAGGTGTGCCTTGAAAGGAAAGAAATAGTGAGTCATTTTCCTTTCTATTTAACATTCTTGATCTAAAAACATTAAAAAGAAAGAACTAGTGAATCATCATAGTGCATACTTGCAAAATCTAAGGAACTCGATGGAGAATGAAAGTAAGATTTCGTAAATATGGTTATCACAAACAACTCATCAAAATATACAACTACAATCATTAGTCACATACGATAGATTTTAGGCTCTATATTTTGAAAAAACTATATTGGAAATCAAGTGATTACAAGCCAAAAGAATATTGAAGGATCTTGGCATTTCTTGTGTTCAAGAAGAAATTCCTAGGGTTAAATTAACAAACTTTTTTTCTTGATATTATTGTTGACTAGTGATAGTCTTAAACATGGGAATTTAGATTATTTATTCCCAATTTGAATTGATTTTCATAGTTTTCCTCACGAGCATGGGATTAAATGTCCAGATCCTTCAATATTTGTTGGTTATTGTTTTCAACAATGTCTTAGCTTGTCATACTCTCTGGTGGAATAGACTATGTGGAAATTTTATTACTTTGTTGTGTTAAGAATACTTGTGTTTGATGGGTTGTTTATCATAAACTCATAATCAATCTTACCTTATTCATTATTTTAGTTTGAATCCATCAATACAATGTTGGGTTATTTTATCTGCTCTCTTTCAATTGATAACCAACAAAATCATTAGTGTTGGCAGGTGTGGGGGGGATCATCTTTGATTCCGGATGAACATAGGAAATCAACTTTGCATGGGAACTAGGAACAATGTCAAACAACTAGGCAAAGGCCAGTGCCCTTATTCAAGGAATCAAGGTGGAAATCTCGCTAAAATCATTCATAGGAAGATAAATTTGTGGGCTTGAGGAAGCTCAATATTTTCATATAGTCAGAGCACTAATCTCATAAGCCAATCACGTCGCTAATCATGCCTTAATGCTAGAGTAAGGAATAGTATAAAACTGTGAATCCATATGCATGTCCATTCCATTTGTTTATAATCCACTCAACCAAGACATATCAAAGGAAGGACACGCCACGTAGCATATGTATTAACNGAAGTGGTATTCAATGCTAACCTTGGATCTATTTAAACAAATTGACACGTGACAATAATTCTAATCTAAACTATTCAATCATTTTAGCAACAACAATCATATTTTGCCTCTACTTTAGAACAATTGGTTGCACACATAAGTTTTATTTTGAGTTAATTATCTAAAAACATTTAAATATCTTTCATTCTAGATTTCATGGGATTTACCCAGGGTAGCTAATGAGAATAGGATTCATACTTGGTAGTAATTTGACTTCTTAGAGATAGTTTTTCATCATGACTTGTGATTTGGGCAAAATCCCTTGTGATATTCGAAGCTCCCTCATGTTATGGAACAAGTACCTCGAATTTTAGTGTTTGATATTGATTTTCAATTTGTAGCTTGATATAGGGGTCAAGGGATTAAGGGTTCAAAGTTCCCTGGTTTCATCTAACTGTGTGGGGGAATTGGTTTCCTGCACTGTTGACTAGTATGGACAATCATCACTATATTTTTCAAAGATACATTCAAGAGATTCGCCAGTTTCTGCCTCATTTTTGCAACATCAAGAGGATCTAATCAATGGAAACAAAACCTTGATTTTCTCAATCTCCACTAAAGCAAGTGACTTGACCATCGACATGTCTCTCAAAATCAAATTATCATGCATATATTGGTAAAAGAGAAAAGGAAACTCCAAGATTTAGAGGAACGTGCTAAGAGTAAGGCCATGGACTTATCACTCAACAAAAGGCTCGTCATCTTTAGCCTCAAATCTAAACATTTCCATGGAATCTTTTCCTATTGAACTCAAAGAAGAAGAAACAATCCATCAATTGTAGGAGGACATGGAGGTAGATAGTTAGGAATCACTTCCTTCTAATCACACTCAGGAAGATACAATAAGTGTGCCTTCTCATAATCATGTAACTGTCAATGTACTACATATATGTTTTGCTGCTATCCGTCTTTTTCAAAATTTACACTACTAACATACCTATGTCAAGTTTTCTAACTAGTAATACAAAAGTTAATGGGTTATACTTTGATGTCACCATAGAGCATATATTTTTCGGAATTGTGTATGCTCTCATCTTTTATTTTTGTAATGTTCATCTCATTTGCAACATATTTTGATACAATCTTAAACAATTTTAGTTAAAAAAAAACGACGACTTGTTAGTCGTAAAACTTTATGGATAATTGCAATTTGTTAAACGAGAGACTAGGGCATAAAAAAACAAAGATATTGGCACGAATGTGTTGTCATTGTTCATGGATGTCAATTGGAGTTGTTCATCTATTGGATTGCTCTTAATTCAAGTTACACATATATTATATTGCTTTAGATATGTTGAAAGAAGCAAATTGTTACAATATGGGATATTGATTAGGTCAAAATGTCATAAAAACTACAACTACAACATACAAGTACAACATGCATGATCAAGGGCAATTAATACAACCCTTTTCCATTTTATAACTCAAGGTGAGACTTCAAATTTTCACAAATACTCATATATTTGATTTCCCCTTAGCTCGCTTAAAAATATTCCTAGTCATCCTATTCACTCTCAAGTCTATGCATTTCTTACATGGAAAACTCTTGCACAATCTAACAACATCCTATAGGTACATCTTGCACCTACTTATGCATGCACTTAATTGTTATATATAAATGTGTTACCTATTATAATTAAATACTTTTATTGAATACCTAATTGGATAATTATTGTTATGTTTGTACACATTTCATTTTGTGAAACAATTAAATCCTTTCAATATTTCATTGGATTTTATGCAAATAGAAAGCCAATAAATACAATACAATGTAATACAGGAATAGATCTTAGTCAGCACGATAATGAACATAATAGCCTAGAGAAGGACGCATATGACCTCTTTTATCGAAGTGATGAGAGAGACAAAGCCTTTAAGTCTAAACATCTAAATTTTAATGTCAAGCATCCAATTTTCATTACATTACTTTATGAGTGCATGCATTTTGACTTTTAGATTAAGACTTGAAATTCACCTCTATGTTTGATATATACTATGTCTATGTATGTAAAACATTACATTACTTTATGAGTGCATGCGTTTTGACTTTTAGATTAAGACTTGAAATTCACCTCTATGGTTGATATATACTATGTCTATGTATGTCTTTTACATTTGTTATGTCTTTGTATTTTTTTTACATTTGTTATTTATAATATATTTTTATTTTATAATAGTATGGAAAATTGTTTCCTATGTTATTAAAAATAAAATAAAATATCATTATCTTAATAATAATTTAGTTAAAGTATTTTCCACGATGATTAAGGAGGGATCATAGTCAAGATGCAATGCCTCTACATGCGATGGAAAATGATGTTAATTCGAGACAAGTAGCCTCCTTGACCCTTCAAAGTGGATGCCCATATGATAATGGAAGTAATGAGCAATAAAACCTCATGCAGGGTGACGATCAACACAATTATCAAGCCAAGTTCGTAAGATGCTTAAGTATATTTGCACCACGAATAGTCATTCAGCCAAGAAATGGGAGGTTGAGAGCAAGATGGGTCTCTTGGTCCTGAGCATCGAACCAATTCCTTAAATGCTAATTGTAGAGGGAGTCATTCCATCTATAGTTCACTTAGTGGGAGCTTGTACACAGATCTTGTCGGAGAAAGTTTGCTTGGCCTTGCGTTCTCTAGTTTTGACGATGACGATGGAGAGGAACACGAAGAAGTCTGGTTCGAAGGGTTTTGAGCATTCTACCAGCAACCAGAGGGAGAAAGGAAAAAACCCTAATGTTCAACCGGTCTTCACTCGGAACCGACAGGGGGCTTCCCAGGATGCTAAAAACTATAAGGAAGCCATTGTGGAAAACATCAAGTAGGAATTGGAAAGGGTTGAGCAAGAAATATGGTAGGAGCATGGAATCTTCCAAGAGGAGGTTGAATTTGATGAGTTAGCAAATAGGGTAATGCACCCAGGTGCCACCCGGTCAAGGATGACACTATACAATCGCTCGCTAGCCGTGTATTCACTAAACAAATGATTACGGGGTCTGTGCTAATGGATGAAAACAAGAAACAAGGAGATATAAACCCTAAGGGAGGAGATAGAGGCATTTAAGGAAACCATGGCACCTCTTAAGTGGATGCTGTTGGAATTCAAATTCATGGATGCAAAGATTGATATTATCAATCAAAGTCTCGGTGTGGAGTTGGTTTCTAAGGCACCTCTAGAGGGCCAAATGCCCAAATCTCCCCACACCATTGAAACGAATGATGCTGACTTAATAGATCAAACTCCAACTCACTGGATGAGCCCTCACACATCATCATAGGTTCCTTTGTTATTTTGGCATGTTAGTTATAGGTATATACTCTCAACTTGATATCTATAGAAGGGATTTTGGCCATCCTACGATCATCAACATTGTTTTGATATTATAATATGTATTGGAAATCTAGACTCCTTAGACAATTGATCAACTCAAACCCTCTTCTTTATCCTGATGTCCCTGTGAGGTAAGCTGAAGATAATTTTTAATGGCTCAAAAATTTCCTAGAGGTGGGTCTAGTATCCTAGAGGTAGGCCTGCTCTAGCATGTTGTTCATCTGCTTTTTACTAGTAATGGAAGGTTCTTTCTCTTATTTGCAAAAAAATTACAATAAAGTGTGTACATACACACATGTTACTTAAATTATTCAACCTAAAAAAATAGAAAAAATATACAAAATTAATGATAACAATGTGTACAATGTGAGTGTTCGGTACTGTGAGTTTGAATAATTTTGACATGTTTATTAAATTTTAAAGCCTACAAGTTAATCTTTTAATTTAAAACGTAGTTGCTATAGTGTTTGACAAAATGCCTGAAAGAGAAACTTTGTAATTTTGTCATTTTTCTTCATTATATCATAGTTGTTCTTAACAAGACATCAAACAAGATTGTCTCACATTGATTTGAAAGAAGGGAAATGAAGTTGCAATAGTCTTTCAAAGTTGTAAAGTTCTTGTTGGGTGAGATGATGAGTATTTGGTACGAGGACTGTGACCAAGCCCATTGACAAGGATGAGCTTGGAGAACATGAGGCTCTTGAAGCTAGGGCTCATAGGGTAATTTTGGATGGAGTCAAAGACCACTTGATTCCAAATTTCGCTGAGAAGAAATGTGGGATACATTAAACCAATTGTTCGTGGCAAAAATTGAAAACTGCAAGATAGCACTCAGAGACACGCTACATAGTGTTAAAATGGTGAAAGACGAGACTGTAGCCTCCTATATAACTCTTGTTGCACAAGTAAAGGACAAGTTGGTAACAATAGGGGAGATAGTCCCAGATTTTGAGTTGGTCAGGATAGCCCTGAAGGGCTTCACCAAGAACTGGGATGTCTTTGTCAAGTGTATTGTGGGGAGGGAGAAGCTTCCCAGTTGGAGTAGGCTTTGGGATGACTTTACCCAAAAGGAGATCCGGGAGAGATCTTAGAGTGGTCAAATCAGTGAAGATATTTAGGAAAACATGGCACTCACCACCAAGTCAAAGAATAAGAAAAATAAATACTTAAGCAAGATCATGTGCTTTCAATGAAATCAATTTGGCCACAATGCTTCCAAATTTCTAGAGAAGAAGGGGAAGGTGGAGAAATATTCAACAACATCTGCCTCAATGGAGGAATATGCTACAAAATTTGAACAAAAGTTTTCTCTAGATTCTATAGATTCCATTGTGGGAAGCTTAGTCTTTAATTAAGTCTAGATAGTTGAAAATGGGATGACCAAACTATATGGTGCTTTCCAGTTCATTACAGAGTTGGGCCCAAGGCATTTTGTGCAGTTAAATATCAATAGTCCTCGAGCATCAGTTTGAGGTGATGGAATAGTGAGGTTCCAACTAGATCTTGGTGAGGTTTTGGAGGTGCATGGGGTCCTATATGTTCCTGGGATGGGAGTTAGTAAACCCTTGGTTTCATCCTTGGAGGGTGATGGTTTTGGATTGATGGTTAGGTCTAGTCATGTTTTCCTTTATCAAGCGGAAGACCTAGTTGGTACCACTATCCTTCTCAGCGGTCGTGGGGACATGTATGTATTGAGGGGACATTTTGTGCATCCAAGGTCAGAAGGTTGGCTATATGAGTTCATGGGGGATTCACCCTGTTGAGCAATATCTTATCGCGTTCATTCATAAAGGGGGTTTTTTTATTGTGAAAAATAAGGTCAATATATTGTACGTATTGGGGGGCGGGGAATATGGTATGGGGGGTTTACATGTATTGTGGGGGTATAAAAATGGGTTTCTGGTAAAAGTAATGAATATATTGTAAAATATGGGGGTTTTAAGTGGAAATATATATTGGGAGGTGGGCTCAACAAAAAGACATTTGTAAGTAATTATCAATATTTAGTGAAAATTGGGGTATTCTTTAATATCCCATGAACAAAGGCGCTATGACATAGTTTCACTGAGATATATTTTGAGGATGGGGCAGGAGTTGCAACTAAGCAACTAGTTATCTTCATTTATTTTAATGAAGAGAGTGGATCTCTTCATAGCACTAGCAGGAGACTCAATCAGTATAGTGATGACGAACAGGTTCAATAGGCTCAGGTGGAGTCTCAAGGTTCAGAGCTTCAATTTAGGTTAGGGCACTTATGTCTAAGACGTATTCCTGAGCATGAGGGAGCTACTTCAAGGAACATAGATGGAGATACAATTTGTGCTAGAAGGACCTTCCTCGTTAGGAGGGAGTGTTGAAATATCTAACTCTAAATGTCCTTCATCATAGTTGGGTTGTGTTTGTAATGAGGGGGGGAGTCTTTTGTTCCTTGTGTTTTTTATTTATGTAGAAAGTGACCTCATGTAAATAAAATGAAAGTATTTGTAATGAACAAAATATAGAAAATAAACTTAATAAATTAATTAAATAATTAATTGAAAAGGTAGATGAAGAGGCACCTTATGAAAGGTTGCGTCTCATCACCAAGGCAACCCTTGCATGGGTATTTATACAAGCATCATTTCCCATTGTAAATCATCAATTATCTTATCAATCATATATTTTATTTATTCATGGATTATTGTAATATGGTTTATTTGTGCTAGTTATTTCCTTAAGAAACGATTTTGTCGTTTCATTGGTATCTGAGCCCCTTCTTGGGCATTTACTCTAATCCTGCTTTTGGCAGAAAAAATCAGACCCTGTCTGAATCAGCTATTAGCCACACTCATTCTATCATAGGTTCTCTGCTTTTGGTTCTTTGACCATCATAGGTCCTTGGCCATTTAAAATTCAGAAGTTTATCAAAGAAAAATTACTCCACTACCGATTGTGGTTTATGAAATTTACATTAAGTCACAAAATTTGTGGCAGAAGATACCACTGCTTGAATACAACACGAAAATAAACTACCTCTCGCCACCACAGTTGCCACCATAATCTATAAAAAATTACCAGCTACTGTGTGATATCGAATTGAACGTGACACCTCGAAGATCGATCAGTGGGACCACTGTGTGCTAGTGTAACACCACTTTTACTTTTCAGTGCTTTGTTATCGTGAGTTGCATTATAATTGTTGCATGATCTGAGCTATAGTGGGTTGCATTAAAGTTTGTTTAGTTATCAAAGCGATCAAGTAAAGGTTGTGACCCTTTGAAAATTATATACATCCATCCATATTAAATTATACCAGATTAATTATCAAAGGCAGACTTTCTGAATTAAAGGAAAACATTTCTTTTTTATTTCATTATTTGACCCCACACATTGTATAAAAGGTGAAAAAGTTAAAAACACTTAGTAAATAAAGTCAAATAAAAAAAGTGAAACCTATGGAAGATTAATTAAAGTGAAAATTGGAAAGGATATAAAAAATATAATTTTTCAAGTAAAATATATATATAGAGAGAGAGAGAAGGGTTATATTATAATAAAGTCAAAAAGATAATCCAAGTGAAGGTCAAAATGAAAAAGACAAACTTGAATGATGGAAAAGGAAGGTTCTCGCACAATCCATCGAAAACTCCTATGACAATGTTAAAAGTTTGTGGAATCTTTGATGAAAGTCCAATTGCTATCGTTATTTGTCCAGCGATTAAAGAAAATTTAATTAATGTTGATCTTGCTAATCAGCTACAGGTTCCAGAATCAATTATAATGAAGAAAAAGCCGAACGAAGTTCAAGTAATGAATTGCCATTACAGATCGATGATGATAATTTCGCATCTCAATTCACCGTTGTAGCTATAGACGACAATCTTGCTGACATGATGTTGGTTTCCAACTGGTGAAAAACATTGGGAACGTTCATTGTCAATGCAAAACGAAAGTTCATGACCTTCTTCCATGGGAAGAATAAATAATGGTACGTGATCTATCAGTGGGAGTTCCCCAACCACAAAATATAGACGAAGGATAAACTTAGGGAAACTATGAAGACATAGAAGAAGTAAAACATTTAAATAAAATCATCATCAACAAAGACAAGGAAATTGCGCAGATCCACGAGAAGTTAAAACTCCATGAATTAGAGGTCGACTAACATCAACAACAAATTAAAGAGCTTCAGCGACAAAAGGGCGACATTCAAAACACTCACAAATTAGAGACTCAAAGTTCAATGAACCAATCTCAAACAACAATGATGAAATCATCTGGTTGAGAAATCATAACAAAACCCTAGTCACAAAAATCAAGAAATTAAAAAGTAATCGAAAGTCAACATAAGCTCATGAAGATATTGAGAAGTTGTTAGTAAAGATCGAAGAAAAATACCATTTAAAATATCACAATCAAAATCTTTAGATAAAATTATCAAGAAATATTGAAAAATATTCTTCTTTAAAAAGAGTTAATCAATAATTGCTATAACATATTAAGAAGTTAAGAAAGGACGAAAAGTCGGACAAATAAAAGTTCAAAAAGATCAATATAATAACACGATATTAGAAAATAAATTAGAGCAAATCTTGAAGGAAGCATCCAGTCTCTCAATAAATAAAAAACAATAAAAACTCATTATTGAAACCCAAATTAGAAAAATCATTTTAACCAACGACAAGATCAAAGCAACACCCAAATTAGAAAAATCATTTTGACCAAAGACAAGATCAAAATGAACACAAACATAGGAGTTATGATTTCATAAAAGAAATAACACAAAGTCAACAAACTAAGCAAAAAACAAGAAGTTCCAACCAACAAAGCAATCAACAAATAGTTCCAATGAAGGTCGATCTTGGTAAAACCACATCACTCGATGCGACATTTTTTCTTGGGAATTCGTAACTCATATTGTTGTGTTTCGTCAAGTGTCAAAGTTACTAACACAAAAGATCGAGGGATAACATTACAACCAAGAAATCGTACGTAAGCCTTGACTTCAATAAAGCTTTGGGGGCAAAGCTTTCCTTTAAGGGAAGACAATGTAATGAACAAAATATATGATAAATAAGTATTAATAAATGTTGATAAATTAATTAAATTAATAAATGAAAACGTAAATGAAGAGGCACTTTATGAAAGGCGGTGTCTCATCACCATGGCAACCCTTGCATGGGTATTTATACAAACACCATTACTCATTGTAAATCATCACTTATCTTATCAATCATATATTTTATTTATACATGGATTATTGTAATATGGTTTATTTGTGTTGGTTATTTCCTTAAGAAATCGTCGTTTCAGATTTGTACTATAAGTTGTGGGTCCCATTTAAGTTGTGCATTTAATATTTATATTTTATTATTTTATGTGAATCATAAATCTAGTGAATTAACCATAGCCATTGAAATGGTAGTTAGGGAGTTTGGTTACATAAATGAAGTATAAAATGAAGTAAAAGGACAAATGAAAAAGACACCAAGAGAGAGAAGATTGGAGAAGAAGAAAAGGGTTTCCAAGACAGACTTGGCATACTTTCAAAGGATTTTTTAGCAGCAAGAATCCCAAGGCAGCCATAATATTCTGCAGAGTTTTTCTAGATAGTCTAATAGAGGTCATACAACAGTCTAACAAAAATCATACAACAACTCAATTCTGGCATATGTGGGCACAGTTGTTGAGGCAGAGGCTAACAATATTAATTGCAGCATGTTTGGATCGTACAACGGTATCTTTCTAGCCCGTGGGCACAAAAAACAAAGCAGAATTAAGAGAAGCTCATACAACAATTTTTGGCATGTGTACATGCTGTACAACTATTTAATGGCTCAAAAATCAAGGTAACAGTCTACTGAAGTTAAGTTGTGTAAATTTGCCAGTTTTGGGAAAGAGAAATTTCTGAGTTTTCTTCTTAATAAAATTCTTCTCTTTGGGTTTTCCCCAATTTGGGGTTTCGCTTTGGTCAAGGTTGACCAAAAATTGATTGTGTACAATGTAAATGTTCAGTACAATGAGTTTGAACAATTCTGGCATGGTGTTTTTAATTTTAAAGTTTGCGAGTTGTTTAATTTATATCTAGTTGCTAAAATGTTTGACAAAATGCATAAAAAAAAACTTTGTAATTTTGTCATTTTTATTCAAACAATAATCAATCTACTCAATCTTATGTTATTAAAAAAACAAATACCATCATTCTCAAAATAATTTAATTAAAGTATCCTCTAAAAAGTCAAGTCAATCGAGTGTAGAACAGATGGTTGTGAGAAATGTTATTATACACTAATATCAATAAAATTAAATATCAATATAAACTAATCTAATTAAATAAATTTTTTATACATATTTAATTAATAAAAATAATCAATCTTGATGGATAATAAAAATAATCAATCTGGTGAAATTAAATATATTATATAAAAGAAGTAAATAATAAAAAGATAATATAACAATAAACTAATACGATATAATAGCTAACTAAAATTCTTTTTTACATGAATTGCAAGTTTTAATGTAGAACCCATCGTAAATTGGATTCTTCATGCCTCGAGGTCAATACACTAATATACTCATTAAAAGACCAATATGTCATATTTCGAAATTGCTTCCAAGTGAGAAGAATAACACTCCTCGTAACCACTCAAAGCATACCCAATTTAAAATTAAAATTCCTTTCTATAAATTACAATAATAAAATTTCAACAATCTAATAGTAATTTAATTAAATTGAAGATCAATTTAACTAATATGGCTAAAAATGAATATAAACATATAGCAAATTATAATTAATTCTTCATATTTTTTGGATTAAATTTAAAAATAAGCATAACTATATTGCAAACTAGAATTCATTTCTCATATGTTTGTGCTTTTGTGCTTAAATTCATAAGTACGGCATAGTTCAAATCCATTATAAGACCAAAATTACAAATCTAATAAAGAGAAAATAGTGTTAGAACACCCATGAAGGCCATATGGCGGGTATAAAATTAGACATAATTAAATAATAGAATTACACTTACATAATTTAGACATTAACCTTAACTTAACTAAGAATATTCTCTTAGATGTTAAGTTGTGCTTTAATATAACATAATGCCAACCAAATATGTTAAATAACATGTAAATGTTGACGTTTTGATGGACAAAATTTTGATCACTGTAGAAAACTGTTGTTAGTGTCCTTGGATGTGTCAAAGAAACATCTAAAATACTACTTTTACAAAAAAAAATTCAAAATGCACGTGACAAGGGCTTAGAAGCTTGCTTTATATTACTAAGAAAGATACATTAATATGAGAAGCTTTATAGATGGATCAATAAGACACATCTTCAACCAGATTCTAATTCTATTTTCCTTTAAAGATATCCTTTTTCAATATATACTCGTGATATAGATCAGACACTAGTTCATACTTATGAAACACATGTATTTATACAACTTATAAAACCAAATCATGTCCTATATACAACTACACCAAAATATTATTGAGTGGATGTCTTAGCAAACTATTTTCCAACAATGTCTATCCACTTACCACATCTTGGGACTCCTATCACAAGTTCCACATTTACAACCAACTTCACATATGTTGAAAAGTCATAATCAAGTATAAGTTCTTTTTGAATATCTTCTTGTCCTCTATTTTATATTCACTATAAAATCTTTCATATTTTGCCTCTGTTGATGGATGGATAAGTGGTGCCATGTGAACATCTCTTTCTCATGACTAGTCAGACCTCAAGTAACTCTGATTCTGATAACTTTGATTACATATAAAGATGAATGTTGTTGGGGCATTGTTATATATAAGATTTCAATGAATTATGTTCCAGTTTGAAAATTATATTTCTTAGTATTTTGGGCAGGATCCTCTATGTCAGACAAAATTACAAAATTTGTTAATCATACTTAACAATCAAAATAAATTTCCTTCGATGATTGAGACAAAAACGTTCAACTCACTGGTCTGATATATGATACTAAATATACAGACCTAGGAACCCTGTGAATTGAAAGTTAAATGAAGCGATCCTATTCTTCCCTAATGATAAAGAAATATTTCAACAAATATATATCTACAATTGAAGGCAAACGGTATTTTCTGAATTCGATATATATGAAAAACATCTCACATATTGATATGAGCTGAATAAAGCAAAGAAATCCTTTCATCAATACTTTACAGTGTAATGCCGTAGCCAAAGATCGTACATAACCATATGGAATGCATCATGCTTTAATGGAGGTGAGTGCCACTCAAAGTGTTTTTGGACCTGGAAATGCAGCAAGGTACTCTGTTAAGAAAATGCTGAATTTATGGCTGCCAAACAAAGATAACTACAACTATAGATCAATGATCTAGAAAGATCAAACTAGTCCTTTCTGTAGCAAAGAGAGACTTTCCATGTTTCTATCCTTAGAATTATGCTTTTTAAAGCTTGTAATGGTATTTATACTGTGTCAAAATTTAAATAACTGCATTATGAATAAAATATTCCACACCTTTTGGGATATGCATATTCTCTCAGACCTGATCATATAAAAGTAGTAAAATCTAAGATACCTTGTGCACTTGCAAGACTTGAAAAGTGTGTATGATCGGTCACTAAATAGCTAGAGTAGACAAAAACAAGAAGTCTAATAACATAATAGAGTTATATGCAAGTAATGCCCAAAATTTTAGAAACAATAAAATTGTAAGCTGGCTTAAAATCAGTACAAGACTCATACACTGAAGACTTTCTAACCACAATTTCCTTCATATATCCATCACTCAAACAAAATCAAGATGCGCATGTGACACATGGGGCACTTGTCTGCTGAACTTAAAATTCTGGCATCCCTGTTTAGATGTTCAGTGAGGGAACTGTTACCACCTAAGTTGTACTTAGTAGAACTGTTCAGCTGAACCGCCGAAGAATGAACAAGTCAATTGTTCACTATCAAAAGTTCAGAAATCCATGCTGGCCAATTTTGGCCCTTTTCGAAATTTTGCATATTCATAACCCTTGGGGAAATTGTAATAAGTTGATGTGGCATGATGACTTTATGTAACAGACTTGGCAAATTTAGACTTAGTCATCAATGCATTACTATAGATTGTTTTTTCAATTATATATTGTTTTTCAGCAACATATAATTTCCGAGTTTTTCACTCAAACCTCCGACGCTGGAGCAACGTTACAAAAACCGGACCGGAACCGGTAAAACCGGCCGGTCCGACCGGTTTTGGGGCCTCACCGGTTCAAACCGGTGTCTCAAACCAGAAATGACTGGTTCCGTACGGAATCGGCCGGTTTTGGTCCGGTTTTGACCGGTTGAGTGGAGAAGATCAAATATTTAAATTTTCAAAAATGGAAAATATTCTGATGGGTTTTAGAACAAGCTACTGCCAAACTTCCTAGTATTTTCCATGTCCAAAAGAAATTGTGTATTGAGAAAAGATCCTCATGTATTGAGAAAAGATCCTCAAAATAAGTCACAACTTTGAGTTGGCATGCATTGTATAACATGATGTTTTTCCTTCTGTAAAATTGTGGTTCTGGTGAAGACAGAATGAAAGAACTGGTGTCTAGCATTTGTTGAATGTTTATGTTTTACCTTCTGTAAAATTGTGGTTTAAGTGAAGACAGAATGAAAGAACTGGTGTCTAGCATTCGTTGGACGTTTACATTTAAAAAAATGGAAAATATTCTAATGGGTTTTGGAACATGCTAAGACATTACTTCCACTTCCTAGATATTCCATCTCAAAAGAAAATACAAATCCAGATTTATGCTCAAATAATCAAATATTTATTTATTGACATAGAGCCAATTGTTGAATCATAAATTCCATTAGAAAGAGTTCAGAATATGTATAAGATTATAACAATAGTAAATCAGTCCCTTTGCACCATGTTTTGCAAGCCATAGGCTGGTTTATGGGATATGCCGCAGGATGGAAATTTTACATAATTAAACAATTCGTAAACAGGGTCAGAATAGAAATCAGGCACCCAGCAATATTGTAGTTCTATATAGAACGAAAGCAACATTATGTAATGATGACTTGGAGTTCACACAATGTCATAAGAATCATATACTGTCTTTATGTTTCTGATCCTGTCTTCATGTTAAGCTCCAAGTAGTGTTCTATAATATGAAATCAGTGACAATATAATAACCAGGATAAAGATCTTGTTTATATTTTGATGTTCAAGACTGTCTATACCAGTGTTCCACGGAAACTCGCCCCCCAGGGTCGAGGGCTCGCCCCCCTCGCTCCCCACGCCCCGGGGGCTTGGGGGCCCCTCCAGAAACGTTTCCTCATGCCCCCAAAAAAGCGAAACTTCCGGAAACGCAGGAGGGGGCGCGCCTCCTAGCTTTGAACGTCGCCCCGCTTGTGGGGGGCGCCCACACGCCCCTCCCCGAAGACGGGGGGGGGCTCCCACATGCCCCCCCACGATCAGCGTTATGGGAAGATTAAACAAATATCACACTATAAAGGACAGCTGCCGCAGGGTTAAAAATCGTAAGGAATACTGGAATCACAGTAACAAGAAAGAAATCTGCTGCAAAATTGAAGAATTTCCGCCCTTGAACCAGTCGTACAACTGAATATTATTCCACTGATTAACAGTAATTATCGGTTTAATACATTCACCGCAACAGGATTATTAGCCACTGTTGTAGATTTTATCGGAACCCCAAATCAAGGGTCGCCTACTGCAAAGTTTTGTCGTGGAGAGAATTGCTGGCGTGTTCAATAAATCAAAGGTAAAAAAATACCAACAAACTGTGCAACAAACTGACCAACAAATGGCGTAGGGTATATCGAGAGATTGCCACCATTAAAAGAGGAATCACTATAAACGAATTGTTGAGGGACAAATTACCCGTGATAGATATCAAAATTATCATTGGATATAAAAAAATTCAAATTGAATCCACTTGTGTTTATTAAATAGTCATGACCAATATCAACGATTGACACTTGATATAGGAAGAATAAACTAAGGTTACTTAATCTTATTATTAAAGTAACTTTGTACACCTTATAAAGTTATGTAGTTATAAAAGTGAAGATAATAGTTAAAAGGGGTCCACACCATAAATACTTTGTTTCAAATTGGGCTGAGGTGTATATACAAAAGGCATAAGCTTGTTATTATAATAATAAAAGGATATTAAGGGAAGAGAATACCTTTTAACATATAAAACGGATATAATAGAATATAAAGGATTTATAAAGTTTAAGGATAAAGGAGTTATTCAAAGTTATTTAATACCTTTCTCAATTTCAAGGAGAAAGCAGTTATTCAAGATTTATACAATTTCTCCTTGTCAATGTCATCTAGCATTTATAATTTTCATTTTTTTTTAATTTATATATATATTTTTAATTTTTATGACCTCGACGCTCCCCCGCCCCCTGCCCCCCTCGAATTTCCCTAGAATTTGGGGGTAGTCTCCACACGCCCCCACCGTGCGTTTCCCCGCTCCCACGCTCCCGCGTCCCAGAAACTTGGGGGAACATTGGTCTATACTGAAACAAAAAATATGCTCAGTATGGCACATAGCAAGGGCACTTTTTTCAAATTTATGAATAATGGTTTGGATTCATGAATATATATATAATTTTTCAAAAGTATGTAGTTTTTGTATTTTTGGTGGACCGGTTTTATGATCTGGTTTTTTACCCGGTTTTTTACCGGTTCCGGTTCGAGTCCGGTTTTGAGGGTCGACCGGTTGGTCCATCGGTTCGGTTTTTGTAACCTTGCGCTGGACTAATTGTCTTGGTGCTTAGGCCTTAGGAGGTTATTAAAGTCTAAGTGTCTATATATATTACCATGCTAGTCAACATTTTTGAGTCATGTGAACATGCGCCAAGTCCCCCCTAGTTTTTTTATTTTTAATTTCTGTAAATAACAAATTTTCCCATAAAAGGGGTCAATTTTTTAAAGTCTTAATTGTAAAAAATAAATAAGTCATAAAAAGTGGTTAAGAGGTGGAATTTTCCATGGGGGTGCTCATTTTCTAACCCAAAGTACCCACTTAACCCCTAAACCAACTTTTAATAGTATTGAGTGATTATTTATCATTTAAATCAAAATTCTCTCAAAAAAGACAAAAAAGTGTCAAATTATTGGGAAAAAATCAGCATCCCATGATTTAGGGAACATGTTCAGGACATGTTTTCAGTAAACAAAAGTGGCGGCAATCAATTAACAATCAAATCTAAGTTAAACTAGAGAATAAATCCTCTTGATTGGAATCATTTCTCAGCGACTTGAGTTAGCCAGATGAGGGGGGCAAATTTGTGAGTTGACATAATTCTATTTAACGGGAGATCATCCCAAAGGAGGGGGGTGCACCTCCTGAGAGGCCCATCCCTCATGATTCAATCCAAGTCTAAATCCCTCAATCAAAGCTAGAACTCACCCTCACACTCTCAATTAGCTAAGGCGCCCTCTTAGTTATTTTTCTATTTAAGCAAGTGTTTTGCTCTCATTCTCTCATGGTCAGAGGATAGAAGGTTCTGCCCAAGATTTGAAGCTTTGTATTGTAATAGTTTTGTTGATGAATAGAAAGAATTTGGAGGTCCATGGTGTGTTGCATTAGTGTGTGGGCGATAATTGCCATGGCATATGAGGTAACTGTGTTATTATTTTGCTTTGCTTCTTGTTGAGATTTATCTAGCCTTGGGGACAGTTGCTATCAACTCGTAGGGTAAATGATTCTAGTTTGATTCATTTAATACTTTTCTATGCTTAGAGATTTAAGATTCGCATATACTATTTGTTTATATGCATGCTCTTCTAACCTCTTGTGTAGGAAATACATGATTTAATCTCGTTTTTGCAAGTATTGTTACTAGTGCAGGTTTCCTCGCTTGAAGGGATGGTTGATCCTGGTTGAATCCTCCATCTTTCAAGCACTTCAAAAGGACATAGTGCCTCTGCTTCCCACCATTGGATTCCATAGATCCAAACATTCGACTTGAGCTCTCTCCTTCTTCCTTCTTCCCTCTCCCCTTCACATTTAAATCATTTACTTTCTTTGGTTATGGTTCTTTACATGCTTGATCTAAACTAGTTTCTTTCAAAAAAATTATATGTTAATTTGTTTAAGTATGTTAATTATTAACTAGATATAATTTTAAAGCATTATTGTTAAAAGAGATCTAGTTTATTTAAGTGCTTAATATTTTATGCTTTTAATGCTTTATTTGGCACATTTGGTGCATAAATAGGTGGCTGGTTTTACACTTTTCTCACAAGGACAAGCAGAAGTGCTGCTGAAAAATCGAAGATCCAAGACATCCAAGGCCTCCCGGAGCAATATACCTCGATCCTGCTTCAATTTTGAATCTTGTAAATCCTTTGAATCTAGATCTATAAGGACCAAAGGCATCCACCTTTAATTTGTAATATTAATAAAGAAAAAGCAAGTGGGCTACCCAACGCCCACACCCCATCCCCCCTGAGGGATTTGTGTTGTCTATTTTATGGTTTGTTTTTCTGCTTTGTATTCTTATTTTAGCTGCTAATCTTAGATTAGTTTCAGTTTCTTTCTTTAGTTTTTCTTTAATTTCATTTTACTTCGTAATAAAGAGTAACGACTTTGTTTCTACGCTTTCTCGAAGTACGGTACTAGTTGAAAGGGCTTGCCCGAGTAAGTAATATCTGAAAAAGAGATCGTAGTTAGTAATTAGCATAACATTCGTTTTACTTTTGCAAGTTAATTTTCAAAGTAACTAGAACAAATACTTTGCACAATCTCCGCGTATGCTCTTGTCCATCATAATCTTGCCCGAGCTTTGGAACAACCAGAAACAAGATTCATCGTACTCAATAAATATCCACATTTAATTAACTCACATGTAATTAAAACTAATCTCCCTTAAAGGACGGAAATCCAGCGTCTCGCCTTGTCTTTTGTGAGCAAATTTCACAAAGAAAAGGGAACAACTAGGTAGCCGTTATCACATACATTGTAGTTGGGTTACCATGACGCAACAGATTGATATTTTCCCACTTTTCAAAGCCAATTCTATTTTATGGGGAGACAACATGGATCATATCACAGCAAGAGCCATTCAGATCCTTTCTTCAGTAGCAAATGCAGAGCATTCCCTGGCCATGACTGAGACATCCTAGTCCATTGAGATGACCTTGATGATGACATAGTCCATTCGAGCAGAGCAGTAGAGATGGCACACAGTGGACAGATTAGCACTTCAGGTAGAGACATGTGTTTGGTTAAGCAGGTATACAGGTGGTACATGAATGTACTTTGTCTCTATTGGTTATTTTAGTTGTTGCGACTTGACATTGATTAGCTTACTGTGGTACTATATTGTTTTGAATGACTTATATTGTGAGTAGCTATGCAATCTCCTATGTAAGGCCTTTATGTATGCTCATCTTGAACAAACTTAGTTTATCCTGCTATGTTGGCATCACTTGTCACTTCCTCCACCCATCCGTATCTCCCATTTGACATTTATTCAGACTTGAACTTTGACTTGTGAGATTGAGCACACCTTATTATCCCAGTTAAGTTTATGATGACAAACCCCCTGTTGTTTTGTGTCTCGGCTCCGAGTTGTGAAACAAAACTTGCCGAAGCCTTGATCCTTCTAGGCCAGGAGAACCTGCTGGTGTTGGTCCTGAGCATAGGTGAGTTGGTTTTTGAAGCCTTGACCTCTCTAGTCGGTTGCTCCCCATGTTTTGTTCTAACTGTGGATATCCCCCCTAGTTTCCCAAAACTGTCAGCGAAAGCTTCAAAAAGTTTGTCTACCATCATTACATGCATTATGTTATATATGCTTATCTTATGAAATGCAAGCCCATGAATAAATTTGCAAACTATGTCTTTAAACACATCTAAAAGGGGCTATGAAATGAAATGTGAAAGACCTAAGAAAGCAATGGATAAATAAATGCTAAATCTAAAGACTGTTGGCCAAATTATTTGAAAATGTAGTGATTAATTCCTCACCAAGCTTAAGGGTTGGGATGTGAGATGAAGTAAGGGAGAGGTAATTCTAAGTGTCCCCTAGAATTTATTCACTATAGTTTCTTGTGTACTCAACGCAAGGGTCCTAGAAAAAGAACCTCATAGAGCTTGAGTTCAGCTTGGATGTGAGCAGTAAACAATTGTTAAAGTTGAATGGACACTCTTCAAATCAACTCATCCATTTGTGAGACGCTTCCATTCCCTAATGTTCTTCGTCTATCATGAATGGAAGTGGATTCCTGTTTCCCATGTCTGAAATATCACTATGTTAAAGTCAACAAGTCTTCCCCTTAACCTTCAGCCTTTGTTTCATCACTTCACCCATCACAACTAATTGCCTAAGTCTTGTAAGTGAGCATACTTAAGGAGCTTTATAGAAGTTTGAATGATTACTTTGATTTAAGTCTGGTTTTATGTGTATTCTTGTACCATTGTTATGCTATTAATGTTTTAAGTTTGGCTGCTAACATAATCATGTGAGATTTGTCCATTCATATTGTACTCAGAATCATCCAGATTATTGCTCCACCTTCAGTTTGGGTACTTTGACCAGGTCAACCCTGTTGACCAAGTCAAACACGATTCCCAAGGCAATGACTACAAAAAACAACATTGGTTAGATTTGCTCCAGACATGCCCAACAGCAATACTGCAGTCTCAGTTTTCAGGTTTTGGGCACAGTTTTCAGGTTCAGTGGTTGTTATCACTTTATTTTCTTCTGGTCACATTTTATTGATGAGATGCTTCAAAGAGTGGCACTCTTTATGCGCTATAGTGCTTTAGGGGGTAATGGTAGTCGCCAATACCATGATACCATGTCTCTGGGTTTATCTATGTAGTCAGTTTGTCCCAGTTTTCAGCTGGCAAAGAGTTATGATGATTTTTATTATTTTTGGAGGTTGTACCAATAAAAAATGGACTACGAAATTCACAGAGGAAATTGATTTGGTTAGTGAGGTTAAGAAAATGGCTTGGGAATAATTTTTTATGATGTGTCATGGCTCTCCGGATCATTTTGCACCTGTTTCACTCAACATCTGGCCCAAATTATTTTTATTTCCTCATTGAGGGAGAACATCCCCCACGGGGTGCCCCTCACCTTGGCACATGATGTATTCACTTGTTATATCTTATGTTATGTTGTTAAGGTGGATCTTAGGGTGATTTATGTCCTTAGGTGACCCCCCTTTTATGTACCACATGATGATATCTTGTGATATATGTATTTTGCCTTACCAAGGCGTCCTTGGGCAAAGTGTGCCCCCCTTTGTATTGATCCATGTACTTGATCTATGTAAAAGATGAAAATGTAATCTCCACCATTGATGATGTTTTAATCTCAATCGTTGAATGGATATTAGTTAGAATGTGGACACACTCTCGATCTATTTAAAAGTTGTGACCCCCCCATTGTATCCCATCAGGAAATTTAGCACAATTGGCTCTTGATCAATAATAGAGAAAGTATTTTTAGAATCTCCTTCTTATGCGGATGATTGAAGAATGTTCTTGGTAATCGATTGATGATATCTTTTGCTTGCATTGGAAGATCTTGGTAAATATTTGGTATATCTTTTGGATCCATTTTTTGCTTTACAGGGAAATTGATTTGGAGAGGGGCGCACTTGTGGAGGAGATCCACCTTGTTCTCTTGTCTGAATCTTGCGGTTACAGAGCGTATTTTTATTGCATGATCTCCTACTCTCACATCTTTTATTTATCGTCAACAATTGTCCTATTTCTTAGCCAATCAGATTGATCTGATCTTTGGCTTGTTAGGAGAGAGGGCGCACATATGGTTCCTTGGGCATTTCCTTGGAGCTAGATCTCTCACCATATTTCCACTTGATCTATGCGGGGATAGTCTTCATCACTTCGGCATTCATCCTCAAAGCATCAAGTAAGTCCTCCCAGGTAAGTTTCTCTCACTATTTTTCTATCTAATTGGGGTTGTGTTTTTCTTTCATAAACACCCTAAAATTAAAACCCTCAACTTTTAGATCTATAGGTTCTAGTTTGCGGCGCTTAATAATTCAAAGACCCTAAATCTAAATTTTCACAACCATGAGACTCCATTTTCCCACTCAAAACACCGGTCTATCCTTGGGTAGGGACGCCCTCCTTAGGAGAAGTGGTTATCTCTCATTCCGCAAACTAGGTATTGCTAGTTTCACTTCTAATTGTCATATCTAACACCTAGCAATTAATCTGAGTGTCTAATTTCACCATTTACCCTTAGATTTGAGTTTCATGCATTTAACCCTAGGGTAAAATTGGGGCTTTTTACATAGGCATTCATTTCTTCTTAGTAATAGTTTTAAACTTTAATTAAATATCATACTAAGAGATTTAATCAAGATACCTTGCATTATTTACCTTCATTCCTCATTTAAAGGGTTATCTTGGTTATAAGGATGCCCCCTATGCTTGGTCATTTATTTAGGCTAAAGTGCCAGTAGGTTTAGTCATGTGGCACTTGACACTGTTTTAAGGTCTTAGCTTTTGTAGGTCGCAACTTTGGTTCCCTTCCTGCTACCATCCTGAATAGGATCACCTTAAGGGGCAACTACAAGATTTGTGATAACATTAGTGACCATGGAGATCCGTCAGGCTAAACCCTCATTTGGTGTCAGTGTTGGACACACCCTCACGACCATGATTTATCCCTTCTTTTAGTGTGGAGGCATACTTGGAAATCCAGACTTGCTCTACATACCTCATGGTATATTGGGATCACCCTTCTCGTAATCCACTCATTACAATAATTTAAAACTGGCAAGAAGCATCAACAAAACACTTATCTTTTCAGTAGCATCTCCCATGGTCTCGACACTAGTCTACTTTCATGATTATTTGTTTAAATTAATTGATTAGTAATTTACATACTAAATTAATTGATTAATAATTTACATGATCAGGACTGGCAGATCTAGGGTAAATCTGTCATTCTTCTCAGAGACCGAGGCAAGATTATTCAAGAGAGATTGAGTAGATTCAACAGCTGTCGAATCAGAGATTGATCTAGGAGAGTGAAGGGCGCATTCCCTAAGAAAGGGGTGCATTTCACTGGAGAGGGCTACCCTAAGTTAGGGTTCTTCTCGAGCAGAGAGAGGGCCAGAGGAAAAGGGGCATTAGGACTAAGATAAAAAAGAAGTGATATAGAGAGGGGCACAATTAGGAGGTAGAGAGGTGCATCTGGGCAGAGGGGTGCTTTTCCAACTACACCAGCTATTCCAGATGTTGAACAAACTTGAGATAAGTTTGTGTTGGTATCTTTCAGATTGTATTGTAAACTGCTTAAGATAATAAAAGTTGCTCTCCTCTTTCTCACTAGTTTTCACTTTGCGGTTTTTCTAGGGTCTTTTGACCAAAAATAAATGTCTCGTGTGTGATTGCTATTGTGTTAGAAGTTGTAGAAGATCTCATGTGCTGATTATTATAGTCTTGATTATATGCTTATATGTGATTTGAGATTAAGTTTTATTATTAGTATATATATCTGGGATGAGAAAGATCTATAGCCGTGTTGGGATCTAGATTTCCAAAGCGAGTGGAAACCTCTAGAAAATATACATGCTAGAGAAAATCACTTTTGATGATGGTGATCCTCTTGAGGTGTCATCCTCCACACTAGTAAATGCAGATCTTGGATGGGGCAAAGAGGCGGAGGAGAAGGGCGATGTAGGAGAGAATAGTGTTGATTTAGTTGATTTTTCCATAGAGGACTATTGACAGATGAGATCCTTTGTAATATCCCAAACTGATATTTTTATTTTTCTGTGCTCTGCAGATGGCTAGTAGGATCAATGCCTCAATAAAACAGGAAAGCAAACCTTGATCTTTGCATGCATGCAGATCTGTGCCCTAGATAATACTGAAATGCTAGAAATTGGAGAAATTAATGCATGTACATACCAGTATATAGATCTGCCGATGATGAAGAGAATGGTCCTCGCATGCAAGGATTCTGACGGAGAAATAGGGAGATAAGCCAAATTGTCCTCCCCAAGTGAATGCGCCCTCCTCCAAAGATGTAGATGCTCCTCAATAATAAATAAACCATTGTTGAAGATCCGGATGATGTGCAATAGGGTTACAGTACCCCTCTAGCAGTGATGGAAGCAACATGCAGAAGAAACGGTGACTTAATAGCCCAAAACGTGAGTGTCCTCAACTCAATTCGCCCATGTAGAAAAACGCCTTCCTGAAAGGGAGCACTCTTGATAACTTGCTCGATACTCAAGCTGAGAGGCCCTTCTTCCAAGGTAAGGGTAATGAGGGTGTTCTAAGATGAATAGAAGTAACATGCAGAATTTTTGCCCTCTGTAGAGAAGAAAACAAATAGATATGTCTTTGACCACAGTACCGCGGTATGATGGTGGAACACCCCAACTGGATGAATAATCAATCTCACGAAGTAACTACTGAATATAACCTGATGATGAAGTAGTGCTAAATCTGGATGATCCAACCTGATGATGAATTAGTGTTGAATCTGGATGATCCAACCTGATGATGAACTAGGGTAGATAGATTTCGTTGCCGAAATACACCAGTTAGTTGAGCATGCACTCAACCCCAACTTAGCTCCCCGAGCTCTCCAATTCAAATCCTCAAATCAATAATCATACAAGTGTCATTCTCCATTCACTTTACCTTTCTTTTATAACTTTCAACTGTGAATAACCTAACTTTTGACCTAATTAGGTCACTTTAACTTCTAATTTGCAGTTGACTTGCATGCAGGTGCATGGAGACTCAATCGGGTGCATGCATCATGAAATAGTACTCAAATGTCATGCATGCAGGTGGCCTTTGGCTCTGGTGGCCCCTGTCTACCCAATGATGATATAATATCGATGCCCTAGATCTTCCTATATGGCATCAGTCCACAGTTTATTCCCTGACTGTCAGTGCCCGCTCGAACCTATCGGAATCATATAGGTTAGCAGGTTGGTCCTCAATGCTTAAGCAGAAGAGGACATTACAATCCTCCCTGCGCGAATTTGCTTGTCCTCAAGCAACTGTAAAGCTGGGTGCTGTAATACCTGTTCTCCCTCCCAAGTGGCCTCCTCTATAGGCAGATCTCTCCACTGATCCAAGTAGTCTCTGATGATTATGTTCCTCAGTTTTCGCTCTCACACCTCTAGGATGCGCTTAGGAATCAGAATCAATTGCCCCTCATCATCAAGGGGGGGCAGCTCGAAAGATGTAACAATTTGCTGACCGACTGACTTCTTGAGGTTGGAGACATGAAATACGTTGTGAATCTTGCTTTCTGTGGGTAGTTCTAGCTCATATGCTATCTCTCCAACCTTCCGGATTATCTTTTATGGACCATAGAAGCAAGGTTTGAGTTTTTTCGCTCCTTTTTTTTTAAGAGATGACCGTCGGTAAGATTGGAGGCGTAAATAAATGAAGTCTCCTACCCCAAAACTACGCTCCAATCCCCTATCTGGAAATCGACCTGCTGGACGGTCTCCGAATACTGCTTTGTGCTTCTATAGTAAGGCCTCTATATCTGCTGGATGTTGTGTGACCTTATCTGGTGGTTTCAAACACTCCGCGTCCCACTCAATATCTCCCTGTTGGAGTACTGCCTCCCTCCTATGTAATGTCACTGCTATGGAAGGGTAGGTATTCATCCCTCTCAATACTACATTTTGTCCCTCTGCTCCTGTGAACTCCATCTCCATGGTCTGGTAGTTTATGGATTACTTCCCTAGGGAATACATCCACTGAACTCCTAATACCACCTTCATGTCAAGTACATCTACCACATAGAATGTCTCTATCACTGTATAATTCCCAAGTGTTACTTTTAATTGAGGAATCCTCGGACTACACTCCATGGTGTCACTTGCTGCAGCTACTGAAAAACCCATCAAAACTATCAGTCTGAATGTATCTCCTTTTAACCCATGCAGCATCAATAAAGTTATGGGATGCCCCACCATCTATCAACAGTCCCACTCTATGGCCCTGTACGGTACCTCTGATCCGAAGTGTGGAATCTAGGAACCCCTGTCATGGTAGCAATGGTACCTCCTGAGCGCGGCCACTCCTTAACTGTCTCTGGTGTCTCTCCCTGCTCATGATCCTAATAATCATCATCCTCCCCATTGTCCCAATAGGCCTCTACATGTAGTACCCAAGGTTCCTGGCAAGTGAAACATAACTTTTTTCTTCTAGGGTCCTGTTGGGTGTCATTGTCCATCCACTCTTTCTTGGGCCATTCTTTTTGGACAGGTTTCCTCTCTTCATCTTCAATAGGGAAATTGGTTTTGGGAGGAAGCCTAATTTTGGGTACTACATCCTGCAAATCTCTAGTCCATCTGATGGCATCTACTAGGGTGGTGGGCCTGTAGGACTTGACCCATCCCCGTAAGGGTTTAGTGAGGGCCTTTGTAAACAACATAACCAACTTGCTCTCTGAAATATCTATCACCATGACTGCTACCCTCTGAAACTCTGAAATAAATGTATTTGCACAGTCTTCTTGAGTTGTGCCGGCTCTCGAAAGTGTACCTCAAGGTCCTTCTGATCAAACCGCTCAATGAGCGTCTGTGTAAAATCTGGGTACGATGTGATGGTATTGTGACCCATTGTCACTAACCCATGGTACCACCACTCATGTGCTTCTCCATCCAAATGCAAGGTAGCCAATTTAATGGTATCTGTCTCAATCATGGGGTTGAGCTGGAAGTATGTATCCAACTTCTACACCCAATTCTGGGCTGGGCCACCCCAAGTACCCTCAAAGGTAGGGATAGTCAGTTTCCCTACGGTGCGCTGTAACTCATAGTTCTAGGTGAATGGCCTATTGTAAGCTCTGGGTTTGTTCTTACTTTTAAAGTGGCAGAAGTCAGCGAAGGTCATGGCTGAATGGAAGTCATCTCCTAAGGCTCTATACTTCCTCAGATAGGCACTCAAGGATTCTTTTGGTTTTGCTTGTGCTAGAGGCACTGCAGCTGGACATCCAAGAATTGAGGCATGGTAGGTCGAGAAGGCTTGTTGTATATATGGGGATGGCTTTGCATGTTGGTATGTAAGTGCTCCCTACTACTACTGGTGGATACCCTATCACTATTTGGAAACAAGGGACTGTGTGGGGTGGGCCCATTTTTCTCTATCATTTGCCTGAAGGCACTCATCATTTCTTTTTGCCCAATAGTGAGTTCTTTTATGGCTGACATGAGACTATTGATAGTTGTTTTATCATCCTTGGCCATTGTTTCTTTGCCCTTTCCAAACTGATACTCTTTGTCCCCCAACTCTATGTCCTCTAACTCCTCTTCTCCTCTATTACTGTCTCTACCCCTCTGTCTCCGGAAAGTAATGTTATATGGGTCTTCTAAATTCATTTATAATTTTTCCATGCCCACAGTTGGCAAGGAAAATAGCTCTGATACCACTGTAATATCCCAAACTGATATTTTTCTTTTTATGTGTGTACTGTAGATGGCTAGTAGGCTTATCCTCAATAAAACAGGAAAGCAAACCCTAATCTTTGCATGCATGTAGTTGCGTGCAGATCTATGCCCTAGATAATACTGAAATGCTAGAAAATAGGAGAAATTAATGCATGTATATACCAGTATATAGATCTGATGATGATGAAGAGGATGGTCCCCACATGGAAGGATTCTGACGGAGAAATAGGGAGATAAGCCAAATCGTCCTCCCTAGGTGAATGTGCCCTCCTCCAAAGCTATAGATGCTCCTCAATAATAAATAAGCCACTGCTGAAGACCCAGATGATGTGCAATAGGGTTATAGTACCCCTCTGGCAGCGATGGAAGCAGCATGCAGAAGAAACAATGGCTCAATAGCCCAAAACATGAGTGTCAACTCAATCCGCCCATGCAAAAAAACGCCTTCCAGAAAGGAAGCAATGTTGATAACTTGCTTGATACTCAAGCTGAGAGGCCCTTCTTCCAAGGGAAGGGTAATGAGGGTGTTCTAAGATGAATAGAAGCAGCATGCAAAAGTTCTGCCCTCTGTAGAGAAGAAAACGAATAGATATGTCTCTGACCACGGTACCGCGGTATGATGGTGGAACCCCCCAATTTTTTTGGATCTATATGTCTATTTTTAATATATATATATAGTGTCCTCCGTGTCTAGATTCTCGGGGTCGCCAGGTCTATGCCGAATACTCGTATTCCCATGTGTTGAATTTTTAGCATTAGCATGATACTTTTAAAATTTGTAGACTAACATAAACAAATGATAAGTGCAGTAAACAACATTCATCACATCAACACATTGGACATAAGAATTTTTCATGGAGAAACCTTTAAAGGACAAAACCCCCAAAAGCATTAGTAATTCATCTCGTATATGAGATGTCTAAAATTCTTCAAAAAGTTCCTCAAACCCCAACAGGGTTAAACCACAATATCTGAAGATCAATTTTTCCAATTACATAAAAAATGGCAAAATAGCTTTTCACAAACTAGGGCTTTACTGCCCTAATTTTTCTATCTCCTGCTCATTAGCAAGCTTTCCGAAAGACTGTCAGTCTGTACTTTTGCTGCCCCTCTGTATCAGAGCGTACCTGTCAGCTACCCAGCCGAATTTCCCTGCTGCCCGTTGATAGTTTCCTACCCGACTGTTATGGTTTTGCAACCCTGCTACTACCCAGAGGGTAGGCTTCCCTAGACCGTGGCCTTAAGGGCTAGCCCGAGGGCCTGTACAGGCCCGACAGCCCTACGGGCGGCTACAGGACCCTCACAGGTATGCCCACAGGCTTCCCGGAGGACCTGTGTGGCCATGGAAACTATCACGGGTCAGCCTATTGGCTACCCAAGGGTTAGCCAAAGGCCAGAACCCTCCCGAGTATGCCTGCTAGAGGTTGCCCGAGGGTGTCGAGAGGGGAGAGCCCTTATGTGGCCTGCCCATAAGGAGGAGAGAGTATCCCATGACGAAGAGGGCTGCCCGTGAGCAGAAGCCTCCTTCCCAACGACAATCCCAGCTACCCGAATCTGTGGAGAAACTACCCGAGAAAGGTCGTTGTTGGGCTCCAATCCACTAGTGTAAATTAGACCTTAAGTTTATGTCAATCCGGAGTTTGTAGACTTAGAGGCATATCCCAAATATAGAGACTCAAAGCTAGACCTAACTGGAAATCTAGTTTACCTATGAAACAAATCTATTGAATGCTAGAATGCTGTGACTATGAAATACAAAACCTCCCTTACAGAAGCAGCTTCATTTGGTCTCTGAGTTTAAACAACAATTCATATGTGAAATATTCTGAGATAAAAACAAATTAAACCTAAATCATAAAAATAGATCACGATACTCTGACTATTATCTCATTGAAAGCAATCAATCATTAATTTCCCTTACAAGAAGATATTCATAATGTATAACTGTCTTTAGCAATTCGAAATTGAATAGGCAATGCACAACAATCCGATATTAAATAAGCAATCTAAACCATTCCTACATCATGTAAACATTTAAATAACAGAGTTCCTAGCCCTGCTCAAACAATCTAACTCGTTCTGCAATGTATGAGCAATTAAAATGAAGAAATCGACTTCTATAGGATTTAATAAGACATATCACATGCAACGATATAGAAAGATGTGTGCAGACTTGGCAAAGGGGGCCCTCCAATGCTTCGTTTACACACGCAAAGAAAATCACAGAGCTTTAAACTTCAATCGCATTCACCATATTGAAATGGGCATACACAGTAATTTATCAAATCCACAATCTTTATTTCAAAACCATACGTTTATGATCTAGGAGGTTTTTTTTCATATGTAAAATCAATCACTTATACAATCTTTAAAAAAACTGGAAATGCTACAAATCTGGAAGACTCTTAATGGTATACGACCCTCGAGATCCTCCATCAGATCCATCAAAATAGACAAAATCGACAAAATCGAAATTGTCCCGTTTTTATGCTAAGTGGTAACACAGGTGGTCATCTTTGACTGGCATTGATTTGACACCTGTGAAAACCATATCATCTGTTCGTTAGAAGTTTAACCATCTTTAGACATCGAGGATCTTCCTCCCATCTCTCAGTTTGCGCCTAGCTGGCTTGCAAGTATCCAACCTAGGAGCAATTACAGGAAGTTAGCACATTCTGTAATTATGAATAAAACCTTAATTTAAATGCCTTAAAAATCTCATAATTCAATTTGTTAAGAAGCAACAACATTTATACCTTTGACCAAAGTTTTGTGGATGAAATTAAGGTTTTATGGATCAAGTATGAAGGTTTATGGAGGAAACTGGAAGGTATTTAGATGGCAAAAATAGGTAAAAATGGTGCCCAATAGTTGCTACTGCCTGGATCTGAGAAAGGGGGTTTGATAGAAACCCTAGCCAAAGAACTGAAGATAAACTTGCAGATAAAACCCTCGCTTAGGGTTTTACTTCACATGAATGATGATGCCCTAGCTAGACTCATCCATGCTAGGGCACAATCATAAGAACTTCCTTCTTCAAAACTTCAAGATCATCTGATTGAGCAGTTGTACCTGTGAGAGCAAGTGTGTGTGTTCTAATGAGATGGATTGATCTTCTTTTATATCCTTTGAGTCACATGTAAGTGGGCCAAAATTAGAAATCTCAAAATAATAATATTTTATTCATTTCTAATTTTGACTTATTCCTTTAGTGGTGCTAAAGGTCTTTTTGCACTTTCACTTTTAAACCTTAGTGGTACTAAGGGTCTTCATGTATTTTTGACTTTTGCTTTAGCCTTCTTCAAGCGCACCTATGGTCAACGTGGTCTTTCATCACCACTCAAAGTAGATCATCACAAACTGAGAGAATTACTAATGCTTTTATCTCACACTCTATGTGACACCAAGATCAGGTACTAGGGTGTCTTAACCAAGGGTAGATAATCCTTGGAGAATATCGCAAAGCCCATTGATCAAGGATCAGAGTGTCGCACATACCTAGACCCAGTCTAAGGCTTATAGTGCCTTCTTGATAACAGACTAGGTGCCTCAGCCATAGGCTGCATAATTTGACACTAGGTCAAATACTTGGTATCAGACCAAGCGCCTCCATTCTCCAAGAGAATGGCAGAGTCTTGGTAAATGACCAGGTGCCTCCATTCAAAAGAATGGCTACTCAGAACTAAGTTGAGTCTGCCAGTACTAGACTGGTCCACATCGTGGTCCCGGACCAGATGTCTACCATTCAACAAAATGGTCCCTCAACACATGGTTCAGTCCCCCCAGGGAAGAGCTAGGTCCATATCATGGTCAAGGACCAGATATCATCATTCAACAGAATGATCACTCAACACTAGGTTGAGTCCACACCGTGGTCCCGGACCAAACGTCCCCATTCTCCTAAGAGAATGGCTCTCGATGCCGCTCAGAAAAATCAACACTCCCTCTCAGCGAGAAAGGCGTTCTCTACCATACCAAGCTTGTCACGAAAGTATACGAACTTTGATCTTGTCAGAGGCTTGGTCAAGATATCTGCGATTTGTTCATCCGTACAAATGTACTGCAACTTCAGAGCACCTCTCTGCACTAGGTCTCTGATGAAATGACACCTCATTTCAATGTGTTTCGATGTATCATGAAACATTGGGTTCTCTAAAAGCTTTATGCAACTCTGATTATCGCAATGCATGATCGTTGAGTCGAGCTTTCCCCAGAACAGATTAGATACAAGTTTTCTGTGCCAAACTGCTTCCTTGTAGGCATCACTTGCAACAATATATTCTGCCTCAACTGTACTCTGAGCTATGGAACCCTGCTTCCTGCTGGACCAAGAGATCATTGCTAATCCCATAATGAAGCAGTAACCAGAAGTATGTTTTCGGTCAGTTGCACTGCCAACCCAATCTGAACCTGCATATCCAGATAATAATAGTCCACTGCTCGAAGTATACCTAAGCCCATAAGTGATAGTACCTCGCACATATTTGAGTACATGTTTGGCGGCTACCAAGTGTATGTGCTTCGGATCGGACATGAATTGACTCAGTGCATTCAGTGTGTAACAAATGTCTGGTATTGTATGCACGAGATACATCAAGGATCCAATAAGTTGTCTGTACAGAGTAGGGTCCACACTCCGTGAACTGGTGGCCGAATCCCGCAACTTTGTCAAGTTGGTAGTCATTGATACGCTCACAGACTTGCAGTCTTGCATCCCAAATCTCTGCAAGATATCTACTGCATACTTTCCTTGTGTTAGGAAGATCTCGCCTGGCCTTTTCCAAACATCTAAGGCAAGGAAGTAATGCATCAATCCGAGATCTTTCATCTTGAATTCAGAGGTAAGCTCCCCTCTTACACTGTTCTATCAACAGTTAATCACCTGTAAGAAACAAGTCATCTACATATAGAGTAAGTATCAAGACATGATTATGAACAACCTTAAAGTACAAGTTAGAATCAACTGTACTTTTGGAAAACCCCAAGCTGTGGAGAAATCCATCCATCCTGGCATACCAGACTCTCGGAGCTTGTTTCAGTCCATACAAGGCTTTCTTCAGTTTACATACATGGGTCTTCTTCCCATGAGTCACAAACCCTTTAGGGTGTTCAATGTAGACTTCCTCCTCAATCTTGCCATTGAGGAAGGCAGTCTTTACATTCATCTGAATACTGCAGCAAGTGGAATGATGGTTCTAATGGTAGTATACCTGGCAACAACAGCAAATGTCTCATCATAGTCAATGCCCTCTTTCTGAGTGAAGCCACAGGCTACGAATCTAGCTTTATACTTCTCCACACTGTCGTCAGCAACATGATTGATTTTATAAAGCCATTTGGATGTCACTACTGACTTTCCTGTTGGTCTGTGAACAACTTCCCACACATCATTCTTCATGATTGAACTATACTCTTCAATCATGGCATCAACCCATACCTGTTTACTTGTTGCTTCTTCATATGAGGAAGGTTTTGCACTGATAAGCTGGCTCAGGAGAGCTGAGTACTTCCGTGGTCTTATGCTTTCTCTGAAAGTCCTGAGAGGAGCTTTATACTTATCGCCTTCTTGTACCGTCTCTCGATACCAAGCAGGCTCCTTTTGGAAGGAGGAACTTCAAGCAGTTCTTCTGGTGGACTTTCAGTGTCCTTAGGTGCATCTGGAATTTGATCCTCAAATTCCTCTTCCTCCCTTTGAATTTTTGAATATGGAAACTCAAGTGGAGAAACTTCATCTTCCGTTGAAAGCTCTAGTGTTTTACGAAACACAACTTCCTCATGGAAGATCATGTCTCTGTTGACCTCAATGTGCCTTTCTCCCTGTAAATAGACTCGATAAGCCTTCAAGCAAACACTGTACCCAAAAAAAATACCTTTCTTACTGGAGGGCTCTAGCTTGGCCCTCTTTTCTTTTGGCACATGTACGTACACCAAAGTACCAAATATCCTCATGTGGTCAACTGCAGGTTTCTTCTTGGTGAAGACTTCTTCTAGAGTCTTCTCCCCTAAGATAGCATGAGGGCTTATGTTCTGCATGTACACAGTAGTTCATGTAGCTTCTGCCCACAAAGACAGAGGAAGATCTAGATCGATCAGCATGGCTTTAGCAGCTTCACAGATCGTTCTATTCTTCCTTTCTGCAACCCCATGCTACTAAGGGTTGTAAGGTACTGTCAGCTCTTTCTTGATTCCTGCTTCCTAGCAAAAAACATCAAACTCATTAGATTCAGACTCACCTTTGTTATCTGATCTCAAGATACGGATGTGTCTGCTAGTCTAATTTTCAATAAGTGTCTTGAACTCTTTGAATCTGTCAAAAGTTTCACTCTTGGCCTTGAGGAAGTGAATCCATGACTTCCAAGAGTGATCATCAATGAACATGACATAATATAAACACCCACTCAAGGAGGGTGAAGACATAGGCCCACAAATGTCAGAATGAATCAAATCCAAAATGCCTTTAGATCTATTCTTGCTTCTCAGAAAGGATTTCTTAGTGTTCTTACCTAGAGCACATCCTTTGCAAATTCCATCATGTTTTGGAGATACTTCTAGCATACCTGTGACCATCTTCTGCAATCCTGGGAGAGTTGTGTAGTGAGGTTGTCCAAACCTTCTATGCCATAGTTCACAAGGATCAACTGTGTGATGTACCAAAGCAAGAGTGGAATCTTCGGAAGCCTTGTAAAGGCCTCCCTATCAAACCCCAATCTGTATTTTTGAGCTTAGATCTTCGTCCCTTGCCCATAGAAGGACTCTTTCGTCCATGAAGAGGACTTTGTAGCCCTTGTCCTCTAAGCCAGCAACAAATAGAAGATTTTTCTTCAAACCACGAACATAAAGAATATCATCAATATGAAGAACTGTACATGAATCAAGTTGAAATGAAGTTGAACCAACTCCGTCAATCTTGTAAGTGGAGTCATATCCAAGTTCCACCTGTGTGGTGAACTTCTTCTCCCTGTAACTGGTGAGAGTTCCATGGTTACTTGTCATGTGCCTAGAGGCACCACTATCCACCAACCAAGAGGTGGCACAATCTGTGAAAGAACCAGTCAGAGCATAAATCAAGTAGTACTCTCTTATAGGATCTTCATCTTTGTTAGCCTTGGTTTTCTTCGTCTTCTTTGGTTCTTCTTCTTCTTCATCTGCTTCTGCAGTAGAGGCTTGAAACCTTCGCTTGGGTTTTTTCTTAGCTTGCCTACAATCCTTGGCAAAATGTCCAAACTTATGGCAATTATAACATTCCACTTTTGGCATGTCAAAGAACTTACCTTGAGGTTTCTTTCCATTCTTTTGCTGAGGAAAAGGCTTCTTGAACTTCATTGTCTTTGTTGCAAGTCCAAGGTTTCCTTCCTTGATTACCTTGCCAGAGGTCCTTCCTTCTTCTTCTATGCAATCATGCCAAAACCTTTCAAAGGTTGGTTGATTCTCATGTCCACTGACAGATGCCATGAAGGTTTCCCGAGAGCTTGGGAGACCATCAACCACAGTTTGCACAAGGTCATCATCATCAACAGTAATACCAATAGCAATGAGTTGATCTCTTACCTGTACAATCTTTGTGAAGAAAGAACCAACCCCTTCATCCTTGTTCAGTTTCAAAGTTTGTAGCCTCTTCTTCAAGACTCTCTTCTGACTGAGAGCCTTCTTTTCATATAGGTTGGCCAAGGTGTTAAAGCATTCTTTAGTAGTCTTCAAACCTGTAATGTTTGGCATCACCGTCTCTTTGATGTAATCGTAGATGATTCTTCTTGCCTTACCCTGCTTCCTCTTGTAAGCAAGTCTGACAGCATTAGATCTTGGCTCTTCACTGACATTAAACACAATGGCATCCAAGTCATTCTCTTCTAGAATAGCTGTCAACCTAGCTTTCTAAGAGTTGTAGTTGGCTGAACCTTGTAGCTTCTCTTCTGGTCTGAAGATATTGACAACCATCTCTACTACTTAGTCAAATGTTAAGTCTGCAAAACTTATCCCAAGGTCTAGGAAGACAACAACAATGTCCCTCAGGCACCCCCTCTCGAAAAGTGGGATGCTTAGACATCCCTAACTGATTTTTGAAAAAGAAATCATAAAAAAAAACTTCTTATATGTATTGATTTTTTATTTAGTTTTATAATTTCAGACTTTGGTATTTGTTGAGTTATCTAATATTAATTAGTAATATTAAATTCTTAAAGTAAAAGTCACATTCTCCTTATCTTTCATCTTTTATCCTTTTACTTAAATTTTTATCATTACCATTAATTGTTTTAGGAAGTTTGAGAGTGGTTCCAACCTCATCGGATTTAGGATTTCATGATTGCAATGTTTCCACTTGATTCTATCATGTATGAGGGTATGGGATTGGCATTTAATCAAGCACATCAACCACTCTTTGTACCTGTAATATCCCAAATCCCGATATTTTCTAATTCTATGCAAATATACTGAAACAGCCGAGCATGCAAACTGCAATGCAAAATTCCCTATTTTATAGCAAAATTAGGGTTAGGGTTTGTAGGATAGAATGAACACTTACCACTGATAAGCTGGCTGGAATGCTCCTAAGAGAATATGCATGCATCAAGAGCTGAATCGGAGATCACCTGGTATCTTCTGCTTCCGGTGATACCCCAGCAGCACGAACCCCAAATCAGCTAAAAGTGACGTTTTCAGTGAAGGAGGTGTCCAATGAAGCGGATGATTTGTAGGACTGATAGCCTTCCCGTGCCAGAGAGAATGCCTGACAGATGCGGAAATTCTGAGGTCTCTAGGTAGGCTAGCGAATTGTTATAGGGGTGTAGCTGCTCATGCCCCCCTGATCTCGGAAGGGATGATAACTGCTCAGGATGAGCACGATCGGATCTGATAATCACCGGGTACTAGAGTATGATGCCAATGATGAGAATGGTGTCTGGGTTTCGAAGGTAAACTGAGATCTGAAGACCCAGTGAATGATTTGGGCTTTCCGACTAAAAACCCCTTACCGCTACACACGTGCCCCTGCAACAATCTCTATTGTATACTGGATAACTATGAATAAATGAAAGAGCAAATGGTGAACCTGTATGGCTTACCCTGGATGAGACTAGGGCAGATATCTCATTGCCGAAACCCCGCTAGCTGAAGACGCCGTCTCCAACCCCAACTGCTGTGCCGCACGCTGTGCTGCTACTCAAGAGCTCCAAAATCAATAATCATCAAAAGTAAAGTCTCCATTCACTTTATCTTTCTTTTATAACTTTCAACTACGAAAACCCTAACTTTTGACCTAATTAGGTCACTTTAACTTCTAATTTGCAGTTGACTTGCATGCATGCGCATGGAGACTTAATTGGGTGCATGCATCATTAAATAATGCTTAGATGTCATGCATGTCATTTTTAGGGTTTGCATGCATGTCACTTTTGGGAACATTACAGTCTTCCCTCGCCAAAGATTGCTTGTCCTTAAGCAATACCAACGCAAATCCACAATCAATCAACTGAACCAACTGAATCTGGGGATGATCCCAGGGTCCCAATTATCCTAGGAGATCGATAGCACCCTCTGCTCAAAACACTGCATTGTACAGTACCATCACCAGAGACCTCCTGAAAGCACCCTCTAGCAATCACTAAAATGTCAGTCACTCTAATCCCAGGGTCCCAAATCAATCTGAGAATTGCAGAGATCAAAATGCATCCACCGCTACCCTGCGTAGTATCGACACAAGGAGCATCATGCAGACTCCCAAGTAACACCATCAATAAACACTATATCCATCCCTCATAAGGTCTTCCACCTGGATCCCAATGCAAACTTGTGCATATTTCATCCCAAATATCTGAAGGCTCTTGTGGGACTATACCCTTGGCTAGAAATGTCTTCCCAAGAATCGCCCACTCAATAGGGCACCAACTCTTAATCTCTCCCCAATCCAACCCCCGAAAAGTACCTTGTCCATAAGCACCATCACAAGGAATAATCCTACCAAGCTGACATTCTACCCTTCTGATTTCAACTGGAATGCTCATGTACTGCTGGTCAATTTCTCGATCCTGGCCAACCTGTAAAAACCATCCACCATTATGCAAATGTGGACTCAAGCTACTGCAAGCCCTGTCTATGTACTCCTTAAGAGGACTGCTTTGAAATGCAATAGTATGTTTCTTCTGCTGCCCCATCAAGGAATCCAACTGCTCTTCAATACTAGACAGCCTGACCTCTGACTCGGTACATACAACTCGAAGAATTGTAAGCTCAACACCTCGCTGTACTATGGTGTCTCGGAGTATCTTGGTCCTCTCTTTCATCGCTAGAATGCTTTCTTTAACCCGTTCAATCTTCTTTCGGTGCCTATCATCTGGAAGCTCTATCTCATGTATGTATAAACTCTCCCTAACCTCCATGTGTGACTACTCACTGTCTCGACTGTTGTGCTCATTGCCTTGCACCTCATGTATTTCGCCTGTCATAACTATCTGGATTCTTGCTGTAGGTGATGAAGAGTGTACCAACTCCAACTCATCACACGGTTTGTCCACAATCTGACTAGCGAATGTGCTTGTGTCGCTAGACTCGTAGGATGGCTCTAATGCTATCTCCTCATGCACATCCTCATCATGTACTGTTAACTCCAAATGAAGCTCACCACCAACTTGAACTTCATGCTCATCTTTCCTCACTCCCCCAACTATGCCTTTAAGGAGATCCTCATCCAAATGCAAAGTAGCCAATTTAATGGCATCTGTCTCAATCATGGGGTTGAGCTGGAAGTATGTATCCAACTTCTGCACCCAATTCCTGGCTGGGCCACCCCGGGTGCCCTCAAAGGTAGGGATAGTCAGTTTTTGTGCGGTGCATTGTAACTCATAGTTCTGGGTGAATAGCCTATTGTAAGCTTTGGGTTTGTTCTTACTTTTAAAGTGGCAGAAGTCGGTAAAGGTCATTGGTGAATGGAAATCCTCTCCTAAAGCTCTATATTCTCTTAGGTAGGCACTCATGGATTTTTCTGGTTCTGCTTGTGCTATAGGCGCTGCAACTGGACTATCCAAGAATTGAGGCATGGTAGGTCGGAAAGGCTTGTATATATGGGGCTGGCTCTGCATGTTGGTATGTAAGTGCTCCCTACTACTGCTGGTGGATACCCCATCACTGTTGGGAAATAAGGGACTGTGTGGGGTGGGCCCATTTTTCTCAGTCATTTGCCTGAAGGTGCTCATCATTTCTTTTTGCCCATTAGTGAGTTCTTTTATGGTTGATATGAGATTATCGAAAGTTGTTTTATCATCATCGACCATTGTTTCTTTGCCTTTTCCAAACTGATATTCTTTGTTCCCCAAATCTACGTCCTCTAACTCCTCTTCTCTGTCTCTATACCTTTGTCTCCTGTGAGTAATGTTCTATGGGCCTTCTGAATTCATTTATATTTTTTGCATGCCCACAGCTGGCAAGGAAAATAGCTCTGATACCATTGTAATATCCCAAATCCCGATATTTTCTAATTCTATGCAAATATACTGAAACAACCGGGCATGCAAATTGCCATGCAAAATTCCCTATTTTATAGCAAAATTAGGGTTAGGGTTTGTAGGATAGAATGAACACTTACCGCTGATAAGCTGGCTGGAATGCTCCTGAGAGAATATGCATGCATCAAGAGCTGAATCAAAGATGTCCTGGTATCTTTTGCTTCCGGTGATACCCCAACAACACGAAACCCAAATCAGCTAAGAGTGACGTTTTCGGTGAAGGAGGTGTTCGATGAAGCTGAAGATTTGTAGGATTGATAGCCTTCCCGTGCCGGAGAGAATGCTTGGCACATGCGGAAATTCGGAGGGCTCTAGGCAGGCTAGCAAATTGTTCTAGAGGTGCAGCTGCTCATGCCCCCTTGATCCCGGAATGGATGATAACTGCTCGAGATGAGCACGATCAGATCTGATAATCACGGGGTACTGGAGTATGATACCGATGATGAGAATGGTGCCTGGGTTTCGAAGGTAAACTAAGATCCGAAGACCCAGTGAATGATTTAGGCTTTCCGACTGAAAACCTCTTACGGCTGCACATGTGCCCCTGCAACAATCTCTGTTGTAAACTGGATAACTATGAATAAATGGAAGAGCAAATGGTGAACCTGTATGGCTTACCCTGGATTAGACTAGGGCAGATATCTCACTGCCGAAACCCCGCTAACTGAAGACGCCGTCTCCAACCCCAACTGCTGTGCCGCACGCTGTGTTGCTACTCAAGAGCTCCAAAATCAATAATTGTCAAAAGTAAAGTCTCCATTCACTTTATCTTTCTTTTATAACTTTCAACTGCAAAAACCCTAACTTTTGACCTAATTAGGTCATTTTAACTTCTAATTTGCAGTTGACTTGCATGCTTGCACATGGAGACTTAATTGGGTGCATACATCATTAAATAATGCTTAGATGTCATGCATGTCATTTTTAGGGTTTGCATGCATGTCACTTTTAGGGTTTGCATGCATGCCACTTTTGGGAACATTACAGTACCTTTATGTGGGTGGTGTCCTTTTTGTTGAAGGTTGCTAATGCTTGTGCATCAGTGGATGCGGGAACTTGAATTGGATTACATGCGTGTTATGTACCACTTCATCCCACAATTCATTTTCCTCCAAAATAAGCACTATTCTAGCCTTTCATGGAACAAATTTCCCTGCTCCATCTAGCCTATCTTCCAACCTCAACTCGGTGGGCATTTCACTGTTGGTTCAAAGTCCAAAAAAATTATGATCACTGAACAAAATAAGACCCACTGACAGTCTGAAATTTCACTCCACAATTCTGCCCCAAAGCTCTGATAGCATGAAAGTTTTAAAGGTTCAATCCCAAGCCCAGTTTTGAGTCTGAAATTTAATTGTTTAATGCCCAACCCAATGAGTTTTTATTGTTGCAACTGAGTCATTTCTCATAAACAATAAATAAACTTGAAACACAAGATGAATTTCAAACTTTTACAGGCAGAAAATTAAATTTGTGCACACCATGAAAATATTTCAGACACCAAAATTTTGGCAAATTGCCCAGGCAAAACCTACATGGTGAAAACCTGTTTCTGAGAGAGGATTTTATTTCTTCTTAATTCAAATGCCCAGCAATTTAACCAAGTCAAGATCAGTAAAACCTAGTAGGCAGTCTCAAAACAGTGCACAAGCTGCCTCGAAATTTGTGCAGCCACACCTAGAAAATCGTACAAAAAACAACAGCTTACAAACTGTATGTATAGGACTGTACGGTCCTCGATTTTTGTGCCCTTAACTACTTTCACTTCCTCAAAATTTGTGCCCACTGTCACACTCAAAACACTACCTCAAATTTTGTGCCAAATTGCCTCAAAATTCGTGCCCAAAAATTATGCCTAGGAATTTGTGCCTCGGCTGTATAGTTTCAGCAATTTAATGTTGTACGGTTTCCTTAAATTGCATGCCCAGTATTTTCTTGGAATTTGTGTTGTGAATATCTTGTTGTACGGTCGTCTCGGAATGCATGCCAACACACTTCCTCTCACTGTTGTGTCCTGCTCCTCATCTCAAGAAGTCCACTGCTCTCTCAAAATGCTTGGAATCGAATGCCTCTTCACATCAACTTTGCCTTTAATAAAAAATATGGGGGTAGCTAAATGGCCATCTAATCCAAGGACCCACATTGGTTTAGATGGATGGATGAGAAAAATCTCTCCAAAAATTAATTTCACTCAACCAGTTTTTAAATTTTTCATGAAGTGCACTTTAATCCCTAAAGTGCAATTAAAGCTCATCTTAAGTCATTAATACAAGGGTCATGTGAACTTTTCCTTTTTCTAGAGACTTGGGCAAAATCACTAGGAGAACAACTTCCAAGGTACAAAATTTAAGTTATATTTATTTTAGTTAGATGATTTCTCATATATGAATGAATTGTGATTTATGATGTTAGGGGTTTAGTGTTTACACGATGAAAAACACAATACATGATGTTAGTGCTACTATTTTGTTACTATTGATCTTTAGAATCTTAAACTGTAAAATATTAAAATTTCAATAATATAAATTGTGTAGTATTCTTGGTGGGGTTTCCTATGTTGAAGACCCCAATGTCCCCTTCGATGTTACGTAAAATTTGGGGGGGGGGTTCATTTGCATATGCTGCTCCTCCATTTTCCCACTCATGCGTCCCGGAAACTTGGAGAACATTGCATATTTTGAAAAAATATAGGGAATCTTCCTTCCTTCTTCCTATTAAAATATAAAATCCATATTGTTTTCTTCAAAAGATTTCCATCAAAGAATCTGATTACGAAACTTATATCTCCCTTTATATCTTGAGACTTTGGCACTTTTTGTAATATATTCCCTTTTTTTCTTAAAACTTAACCCTTTATCACTAGTTAAAACTTAAGGAAACTTTTTATTTACTTAAAGTTTTAATACTTTTTAATCTTTTGATCAACATATGTTACCTTTTTTTCTTACTTTTCAAAGTATAATTAATATTCTAATTTTTGCCTAATATCTCTTCCTTCATTTTTTTTTCGTTAACTTCCACTAGAGGCACTTAATTTTTATCAACGTATGTTACCTTTTTTTCTTACTTTTCAAAGTATAATTAATATTCTAATTTTTGCCTAATATCTCTTCCTTCATTTTTTTTTCGTTAACTTCCACTAGAGGCACTTAGGGTGTACTCGTTATTTTTTGAATCTTTATAAAAAAGAAACTCCTTCCATATTTTGTTGTTTAATAGTACTCGTTACTTCACTTCTTCAACTTTGAGACTAATATGACTTGAATAAACGTAACCCCTTTTTAAGGGGATGATCCTTAATCTTCTTTGTGCCGAAGAGACGCATTCTACATCACAGTAGGGGGAGATGTGCGATTCCTTCCATGCTCATCGTAGAGTTGACACGTGCCCTTTATAAAAAATAACATGTTGACTCAATTTAGATTTAAAATATTTTTTAGAACCACATATATAATACTACAAATTAAAACCACAAACATTTCGTTCACATTTCCTCAACATTTCCACTCTAAAGAAAGGGGTTTGCAGTTAGAGAGATTTGATCCCTTTTGGGGCTTGGTAGATCCTTTTTAAAATGGATCTATGTTGGTTTTAAAACAAATAACCACCCATTTGGAGAGTCGCGTCAAGCACTAGATGTTTGTAGTTGTCTGGTTTGTAGTGATTTCAGAATGGTAGGGCTCTTGTTGTTGATGTAAATACACTAGTGATTTCGGTGGCCTATTTTTATTCTCACTTGTTGGCTCAGACAATTTAAATTGGCAGCTCAAATGGTGGCTATTCTTCTCACGTGCCGATTCAGACCGAAGTAGCAATGTGACCGATAAAACTTATTTTGATAATGGATTCTCACAAGATTTTAACGGTTTCCTCCTCCAGTATTTCATTTTTTCTTTTTATAAGAGGTTGTCTATCGTGTTTAGCAACGGTTCATTTAAAATTGGATGGTTGTTCGCTTGGTGATTGTTTGTATGGCGAGATTGAACCCTCCTAGTGTGCGAACAACCACAAAAGCGGTTCACGGTTTGGTTGTCAACAGCGTGCACCTCCGTAATTCTATTTGACCATAGATTATTTCTTTTTTCAGTTTTTGAGGCTACACTCCAACTCTATGCTTGTAATGTCCAAAATTACAGTTTCCAATAAAACAGGAACTTTTAATATTCTGGTGTTATTCCTTATCCCTAATGAGTGTGATTGTAGGAGTGGTTTTGTTGGAGTGTATTTTTTTTTGCCCTCAAACTTAGTCCAGCAGAGTGTAAATTTCCTTAAAACTCAATCTTGAGCTACACAGTATATTTTTTTTATTATTGTTAACCACAAATGAGTTTCTTCACAAGAAAATGCAGCGGAAAATAAATAATGAGAAAACATATAATAACAATCACAGCAATAGAGACACTAATATTTTTTGGTATGGAAACCCCCGGAAAAAGACAAGATGGGAAAACGGGTGCAGTAGTCTGAGAAGATATTTTATTAGCAACATTTTGAACAATACAATCCAGAAAAATTGATTTTAGCCAACTTGGCAAAATTGTACAACCAAAACTCGATAAGAAACCCCAACAGGATCGTATGGCCCCTACGTCAGCATGTACGGCCCCTATGTCCGCCGTCAATGTACGACCTCCTTTGCGTCAGCGTACGGCCCCTGTGTCAGCTTATACGACTGCCTACGTCACCTGTACGGCTGACCTGCATCGTTGTCACGGCCTCTGTAATCTACCTGCATTGTCCTGTCAATCTCCGGAAAGATGATCTTCAATCTCTCTCTGAAATTCTTCTGCAAACTAATCCCTCACACTCTCCGGCTAAAAAGCTAAGCAAGAAATCTCCCTCTGGCAATGTGTGTGTATGTGTGTCATTTCCACCAAATCAATCTCCTTTTAACTCAATGGCCAAGCGAAAACCCTAACTCTCACTATGGATCAATCATAGTTTTAAAAATCGGAATCGGACTCGAAATCGGTCGAGGGTCAACTCGGAATCAGAATCGGAATCGGTAATGAATCGGTCATAAATCGGCCGATTTAAATTTAATGAATCGGTTTGCTAAAAAATACCTCAAATATTTAAATTTTAAAGAAAAACAACATTTTCAAGATTATAATCCATGATTCTAAGGCATTGAAGACAAAATAACCAAAATTTGCTCATGTATATAGTATATACCATATAAGAGTCAATATATCAAAATGGCACAAAGTGTACTGTAATCTGGACTCTGGAGTCTGTGACTGTACTCTGTGGATCTACGTTGGTATAGGAATCAATCCACTCTTTCATGTGATTATGTGTGTATTCCTGTCCAAGCTTGTGTGTAAAACTCACATGCTTGTACAATGATTTATAGAAGAGAGAAGCAAGACTAGAGATGGATCAAGAATAGGGATCCAAATCTAAAGTACAATCAAGAATATAATAAGACTCATATCCTAGACTAGAACTCCAATAATAGCTGCAACTTATTGTTGAGTATTCAATTTAATTACAACCATCTTTTTGTTGAACTAGCCTTGTAATCTCAACATCTAGCAACCAGAATAAGTCGTGTTGTTCCACACCCATAGTAACCATCTTTTTGCTATTTTGATCAACTATAAAACTCCTATTATTGTTGAAATTTATATGCGTGGGCTATACTTCATTATACTACTTATCAAATGTAGGTTTTTTCTCCAAAACAAGGAACATAATAGACATTTTTAGTTATTACATTCTATCCTCCTAGCTAAAGTAGGTCATTTCCCTTTCTGCTCAGCTTGTATTCTACAACACCTCTCAACACAATAGAAACAGATTAAGATTTATCCTCTACAAAATCAACATAGCAATGAATATTGTTAGTAAAATGTCTAAGTGCTCTTGAATCAATGTACCAATAAACCTTACCACTCTTTAAATCCTTGTTTCTGGCGATGAACATATATAACTCTTTTTCCTCCTTTTGTTCTGCCACATCAACATGTTTCTTTCCTTTCCGGTTTGATCATCAAAAGAATAGCCTTGGCTGTGTTTTTCATCCCACAACCTCTTCCTTCAAACTTTACTTATATGCTCTAGTTTTCTACAATAAAAGCATTTAGTTGTTTTTCTCCTTTTACTTGACTTGGAAGACATATCTTCATCATTCTCATCCCTCTGTTGGCTACACTTTCTCTTAAACTTTGTTGCAAGTGCTACCTCAGAAACCTCATTCATGTTGCGTTGTTCCCAAACTGCTTTGTCCATTTGTCCTGGTACAAGAGTTTTGTGCTGAACTACTCAAATGTGAGATCTTTATCTGTACTAGTAATGTTCAAAGTTTCAATAAAATTTGCTTAGGAAATAGTAGTTATAAGTTGTGTTGGGTAGTTAGGTTAAGGAATGGGATAGGTTAGGACCTAGGTTAGGGAACCGTAGAGATAGGTTAGTAAAAAAATAAAAAAAACAAAGTAATAGTTTAAACTTAAAAAAAAATTAAAAAAATGTGAAACTTACCAAAACCGGACCAGTCAGCTTCGAACTCGGTCGGTTGGACCGGTTAGTTACCGAACCGGACCGATTTGGTTACCAACCGGACGGTTCGGTAACTAACTGGTCCCCGATCCGGTTTACCTGCCGGTTTGACCCGGTTTGGTACCGAATCGATGAACCGGCCGGTTCCGAAACCGATTTGGCCAATTTTTAAAACTATGGGATCAATAAATGAGATCCTCCAATGAGATCAATGACCAAGATTAGATTAGCAATCACTTAAATTATATTTCACTTGAAACTTTATAAAAATGCCTCCATTAAGTCAAATTAAAATTAGATTACATAATGCACTTTTCATAAGTCTAAACTTAGGATGAAGGCAATGATCAATCTGGTTTCTTGTTTTATGTCTTTTATCAGGCAAGGACACATGCAAATGATAGAAGACCTTCCTTGTTGCCACTCTTTAACACACCCTCTCAACGAGGAAGGGATTCCGTAGCAACCCCAGCTTATCTTTGAACTTCACAAAACTGTGTTTTCAAAGTGCCTTGGTGAAAATGTCTGCCACTTGCTCATCTGTCTGAATGTACATTAACCTAATGGTTCCTCTCTGTACACAGTCTCTCAGGAAGTGAAACCAGATATCTATGTGTTTGCTCCAATCATGGAACACTGGATTTTCAGATAACCTGATGCCACTATGATTGTCACAGTGAACCACTATAGCCTCTAGCTCAAAATCGAATAACCTTGAAAGCAACTTTCTCATCCACATTCCCTCACACGCAGCCAACCTGGCGGCCATGTACTCAGCCTCTGCTAAACTCAATGCAACTGACTTTGGATTCCTGCTGAACCAAGAGATAACCCTTAACCAAATGTTGAAGCAACAACTTGAAGTGCTCTCCCGGTCTTCTACACATCCTACCCAGTGAATATTTGTGAAGCATGCTAACTGTACACTCCCACTGTGCTCATAAACCAACCTGTACTCCGGAGTCCATTGTACCTCTGATGTAGAAAAGCACATGCTTCACAGCTGTCCAATATAGTCTTCGATGGTTCACCATGAACTGACTCAAAGAGTTGACTACAAAGCTAATGTCTGGTTGTGTGTTGACTAGATCCCTGAGCGATCGAATAAGTCGGTGATACAATGTAGGATCAAACTGCTCTGACCCCGATGCATCAATCTTCCTCCAGTTGGAAACTAAAGGTATGGACATGGGATTGCAATCCTCCATCCTGAATCTCTTCAAGATCTCTGCTGCATACTTCCCCTATCCAATGAAGAAGCACCCATCTCTCTGCCAAACCTCCAAACCTAGGAAGTAATGCATCAACCCAAGGTCTTTCATCTCAAACTCAACTGCAAGGTTAGACTTCTAGTTGTCAATCAACCTCCCATCCCCTGTAAGAAAGAGATCATCTACATATAAAACCAGTGTCAAAAGTACCTCACCTAACAAGAAGTACAGGTTGTGGTTAGCCTCACTCCGTTGGAATCCCATCTCCCGTAGATAGTTGTCAATCCTCGAGTACCATGCCCAAGGTGCCTACTTGAGCACCTCCGCAACCTGTAAACATGCGACTCCTTGTTCTCCACCTCGAACCCCTCGGGATGCTCAATGAATACCTCCTCCTCTATAACTTCATTGAGGAAGGCAGTCTTTCCGTCCATTTGATGAATGCGTCCGAACCATCTCTACTGCGAATGAGACAATAGTCCGAATAGAAGAATATTTAACGAGAGGGGCAAAGGTCTCCTCAACCCCTCGGGATGCTCAATGAATACCTCCTCCTCTATAACTTCGTTGAGGAAGGCAATATTTACGTCCATCTAATGAACGCGCCAACCCATCTCTACTACAAATGAGACAATAGTCCGAATAGAAGAATATCTGGCAATATGGGCGAAGGTCTCATAGTCAATACCTTCCTTTTGTGAATACCCCTTTGCCACAAAACGCGCCTTGTACTTCTCCAAGCTTTCGTTTATTGCATGCTTTACCTTGTAGATCCATTTGGATCCAACCACCCATTTTCCCTCTGGCCTCTGCACAACCTCACATACCTAGTTTTTCATAATGGAGTCATATCCCTCAACCATAGCCTCTTGCCACACATCATGTTGTGCAGCCTCCTCAAAATTGGAAGACTCGAAGTTAATCAACTCCATCATCAATGCAATATAGCTAAGACTATCTAGTGGTTTGCTCTGCCTCATGGAGCTCTGTGGAAGAGTCACCTGCCTGGAATCCTGATCTGTGGACCTAAACCACTTAGGTCTTGGCCAAGTGTCTACTTGCTGCGGCTCCTAGATATCCTCCTCCTATTGCGGCTCATCCTTCAAGTAATGACCAAAGGATCCTATCCACCTGACTCCCTCTGACTATCAGAACTTGTGCCCTGTGTCTGTACCTGTGGCTCCTCCAACTTGACCCCCGATTCCTGTGTTGGCTGCTCCAGTGCTGGTAAGTCCATAGATATTCATAAGGCTTCATCCACGTCAAACTGGACATCCCTGCTCACAATGATCCTCTAAAGAGCTCAAATATATACCTTATATGCCTTAGAAGTCTTGTTGTAACCAACAAGTAACCCCTTCTCTCCAAAAAGGTCCAACTTCTTCCTAGTTTCAGCATGAGCGTAACAATAGCAGACACTGTCAAATATGCGCCAAATGACTCGCATCTGGTCTAGTTCCTGTGAAGACCTCCTCGGGTGTCTTCCTCCCCAAAGTTGTGTGGGGACACCTATTTTGAATGTAAACTACGGTCCTATATGCCTCGGCCCATAGGAATAGTGGCAATGCCTGATCAAATAGCATGGCCTTGGCTGCTCCTACCAATGTCATGTTCTTTCTCTCTGCCACTCCATTCTGCTACAGGGGACGAGGAACTATGTGCTCCTTCTTGATCCCCTCCGATGAGCAAAACTCCAAGAACTCATTGCAGATGTACTCACCCCTGTTATCCGTCCTCAATACCTGAATCTTCCTCTTGGTCTGGTTTACCATGAGAGTCTTGAACTCCTGAAACCGCCTGAAGACCTCTGACTTAGACTTTAGGAAATAGATCCAGGTTTTCCTAGAATAGTCATCAATGAACATGACATAATAAATGCATCCAATGAAATATTGGACACTCATGGGTTCGCAAACATCCGAATACACCAAGTCCAAAGTCCCCTTAGACTTGTGCTCACTTTGTGGGAAAGGCTTCCTGATGTTCTTCCCCAGAGCATAACCCTTGCAGTGGTTATGCTTCTCCTCCTGTACCTGAGGAACTCCATTAATTGTCTGTCTTAAATGCCTAGGTGCTCTGTGGGGTAAGTGTGCCATCCTCCTATGCCACAACTCACCCTAACTGCTAATGTTGCTGACTAGAGCCTTGGTATACTCAAGTGTAGTTTGTACACCTTCCCGCTCTAGATCCCAATCACCCGATCCAAACTCCTCTCTGACCCCTTAAGCTTGATATACACCTTCTGATCTCGGAACTTCACTTGAAAGCCCTTGTGCTCCAGGGTGGAAACGGATATGAGGTTCTTGGTCAACCCTGAAATACAATACGTCAGCAAAACTGAGGGGATTGCCAGATTCCCTCCGAAACGAAACAGAAATGACTCCCTGCGCCTGATACCGCGCATCATCACCCAGCTCAATGTGGAGATTTACTCCACCCTCCTAACAAGATGCTCCACTGTCAATGTACCAAATACTATTGCATGTGGTGCTTGCCATGCAAGCTATCAAACAAAAGTCCTCATCGATGTTTCTGCTTAACTCCTCCACCTTTGCAAAACCTGCCATCTAGGTATTGTTCTTATTCTTCCTGTCTGGGCACTAGGAGGCAAAGTGTCCTAGCTTGTGGCAGGTAGAATATTTGATTTTGGACATGTCAATGTTCTTCTTACCACCCTTCTTATTTTCCTTACCCTTGCTCTTCCCTGCTAGGGCTAGAGCTTCTTCATCCACAATCAATGAGGCACTGCTGGATGAACCTGAACCTTGACCCATACGGGTCTCTTCCTGCACAAAGTCATCCCACAATCTTTGCCAATCAAGGAGGTTTTCCTTACCCACCACGCCTTTGACAAGGACGTCCCATGGCTTAGAACAGCCATTGAGAAATATCTAAACTAGCTCCCCATCTTCAGTCTTAGAGCCCACTGCTCCAAGGTCATCCCTGATCTATGTGAGCCTTGTGATAAGGCACCACTCCTTCACCCTTGGCCATCTTGGTGCTTCACAATCTCTCTTATAGTACCATCTTTCGATTCTCATTCTTACTCTGGTAAAGGCTTTCCAAAGTCGTCCACATTTCCAATGCAGTCTTCTTCCAGAACAGGTGAGGGACTATGTGATCCTTCACCCCATCCAAGATAATCAACATGGCCCTAGAATCCACCTTTTTCCACCTAGCCAACTCTGTTGGATTTGCAGCCGCAGCATTCTTGGAGTCAATGTGCTCCTTTACATCATTGACATCCATCCAGGATCCTCATGATCCTTTCTTTCCATGTAGGAAAGTTCTGAGCCCCTTGGAGTTTATCCTCGACTCTCAACTGTATGGCCATAATGAAATGTACCTGTCAAACCCTAGATCTGAAACTCTAGGTTTGTGTCTTCAATAGATGTGCCCCCAATCTATCCAATACTACTGCTTTCTCTCAGATCTGTTTAGAAGAGCTTTGATACCATGTAAATTTCCTTAAAACTCAATCTTGAGCTACACAGTATTTTTTTTATTACTGTTAACCACAAATGAGTTTCTTCACAAGTAATGCAGCGGAAAATAAATACTGAGAAAACATATAATAACAATCACACCAATAGAGACACCAATATTTTTGGGTATGGAAACCCCCAGAAAAACACAAGATGGGAAAACCGATGCAGCAATCTAAGAATATATTTTATTAGCAAGATTTTGAACAATACAATCCAAAAAATCAATTTTAGCCAACTTGGTGAAATCGTACAACCGAAACTCTATGAGAAACCCCAACCGGATCGTACGGCTCCTGCATCAGCATGTACGGCCCTGTGTCAGCATACAACCTCCTCTGTGCCAACGTACGGGCCTTGCATCAACTTGTATGGCTTCCTGCGTCACCTGTACGGATGTCCTGCGTCACTGTCACGGCCTTTGTGATCTGGCTGCATTGTCCTGTCAATCTTCGGAAAGATAATCTTCAATCTCGCTCTGTGAAATTTTTCTGCAAACTTCTCCCTCTCACTCTCCGGCTGAAAAGCTATGAGCAAGAAATCTCCCTTTGGCAATGTGTGTGCCAAATCAACTCTGTGTGTGTGTGAGTCCTCTCCACCGAATCAATCTCCTTTTAACATAATGGCCAAGCGAGAACCCTAACTCTCATTATGGATCAATGGATGAGATCCTCCGGTGAGATCAATGGCCAAAATTAGATTAGCCATCACTTAAATTATATTTAACTTGAACTTTATAAAATTCCCTTCATTAAGTCAAATTAAAACTAGATTACATAATGCACTTTTCCTAGGTCTAAACTTAGGATAAAGGCAATGATCAATCTGGCTTCCTGTTTTATGTCTTCTATCAAGCAATGACACATGCAAATGATAGAAGACCTTCCTTGTTGCCACTTTTTAACACTATGTGCTTGTAATCTCCGGAATTGCAGTTCCCAATAAAACAGGAACTTTTAATATTCTGGTGTAATTCCTTATCCCTGATGAGCGTGATTGCAGGAGCAATTTTGTTTATTTTTTGCCCTCAGTCTCAGTCCCGCAGAGTTTGACGCAGTTCTCCTGTATATTTCTGCAGAATTTGACGGAATTCAATTGTGTTGTTGTCAGATGCTGCCACTAGGTCACTTGTCACGTGCTGCCGCTAGGTTACAGTTTTATTGAATTTGTTTTTAATGGTCAAACTTCCAACTGTAATTTTTTTTCATATTTTTCTCTGCAGTGGAGTAATTATTCTGCCCAAATTTGGTCAGAGACCCAGATAGAGAAACTCTGAAAAAAAGCTGAAGTTGTGAAGTTGAGTAGCCAAAGGCTGGATTGAGATGAAGCTCCGATACCACTGAAACCAATGAAACGAATAACCAGTATTTGTTTCCCAAATACCAAATAAGCACAGTAATTCAATAGATGAATATTCAATTTAAGAGGACAACAGGTTATAATCCATAAAGGACAAGAATATAATAAATATATAAAATATGAGATGATGAGATGATTATACAATGACCATGTGACACGTGTACTTGTAGCATTGACTGGCCACAACAGTAAGTCATGTCTTTTCAATAGCTCATGTCTTTCAGATAGGATGTGCCTTTTCATTAATAATTATTATGTATGTTACATTTTCCTAATTCGAATTGGGTTCTCGCCCAAGCTGGTGGATAGGGGGCTGCATGATGTCAGTCTCTTTTGTTGTCTTAATTAACGGGCAAGCTTCTCCATGTTTCACTCCCACTAGGGGACTTCAACAGGGTTGTCATCTTTCACCATATTTGTTTCTGTTAGTAGTAGAAGGATTGAGAAGGGCTTTACTAGAAGCTAAGAGGCCTAGAAGACTGCAAGACATTAGGACGGGTTTGGATTTTATCCTGACAGACTTATTGTTTGTAGATGATGTGCTGTTATTTATAAATGGATCAGTGGCAGAAGGAAGAGCTCTGCAAAACATATTGAACTTATTTAGCGAGCCCACCGGAAAGGAAATAAATATTGGGTAATCAGATATCTGTTTTAGCGGCATAGCTGAAGGATTTGAACAAAAAATACTACGACTGTTCCAATTCCAGAAATTAGACTTTAATGAGGGTTTTAAATGGTTGGGCTTTCTGATAAAACCAAATGCTTATGGAAAAGAGACTGGTCATGGTTGATTAGTAGGGTGGAGAAAAGCATAAATATGTGGTATAATCGTTGGCTGTTGAAAGGAGGAAGACTGATCTTAATCAAGTCAGTTTTAGAAGCGATCCCAGTTTATTGGGTTTATTTGGCTCACATCCCAAAGGGTGTATTGGAAAAAATTCATAAACTTTGATTTAACTTCATATGGAGCGGGAAAGGAGATAGGAAAGGTACTCACTGGATTGATTGGAGGTCAATTTTGAAGCCAAAGAAGGAAGAAGGTTGGATTTAACTTCTTATGGAGCAGGAAAGGAGATAGGAAAATGTACTCACTGGATTGATTGGAGGTCAATTTCAAAGCCAAAATAGGAAGGAGGTTGGGGTTTAAGAAACCTGCATGCTTTCGGCACATTTTTGGTTGCAAAAACATTATGGAACTTAAAGGCAATTTGTGGAATAGACTTACCAGAATAAAGGAATTGGTCCTAAATACTTTGATGAGTTGGATTAGGAAGAAGGATAAGTCCTTAAAAACAGGTTTTATTCATTGGAAAGACTTGGTAAATTATTTTTATGTTGTTGGCAGATTACTCCCTTGGAAGGTAGGTAGTGGAATGGAAATCAGGGTGGGAGAAGATGTCATAATGGGATGTGGACACCAGGTATTATTTGAACCAGAACTAGTGGACTATTTGTGTACACAGAATTTGAGGTTTCCTAACGATTTTGTGGGCCAACTAGGACAGATATATGGACACAAGGTTGAAGACTTCGCAGGAACTGAATCTGCAGAATGAGTGGGCTAGGGCTTGGAACACATATGTGGCTAAATTTAAAAATTCCCACATTCAGATCTGAGAAGACAATGATTCATTAGTCTGGTTGGGAAATAAAGCTGGAGGGTCTTATACGGCGAAGTTGGTTATCAATACCTGATGCCCGATGCCAGACAGCCTACTACTTGGGCATGGCCTCTTATTTGGAAGGTTAAAACTCCGAAAAAAAAAACAAAATCTTTATGTGCCTAGTATTGCAGAATAATATCCACACCTGGGAATCTCGGCAGGAAAAAAAATGTGCAAGGGCCTGGCATTTGTCTACTTTGTAGACAAGCGGAGGAAAACACTTCTCATCTCTTTGTATTTTTCCCTCTTTTGAAACAGGTCTGGAAAGATATCAGTTCTTAATTGAAAATTAGAGATATGTGGAGCAAAGGCACAGTGGAAGGCAGTTTTCAGAAGTGGTTCACAAGGCAGGAATTAAATCATTTAGAACACCTCCCTTTCTGGTGTTGTGGGGCTGCTTATGGCTTGCCTGTAACACAAGACTTTTCAAAGAGGTACAAAAGCAAGCTTTTCAAGTTTCTGCACAAGTAGTAGCAGTTATTAAATTCTACAAGGAGGATACACAGTTAACACAGCCCAGACAGGATGGAGAACATCTGACTGATGTTAGAAGTTTTCTTCGATGGAACCTGTCAGGGGCTAGATTGAACCTATGGATTGGAAGGAATCATTTTTTACTTGCATACTCATTTCATTTCTTTTAAAGCAAATTTGGGGCTGGGAATGAACAATTTGGCAGAATTAATGGCAGTGAAGGTTCTTCTTAAAAATACTAATGAGGTGGGCATTTGAGATATACAGGTTTATGGAGACTCGACATTTGTGGTAAGGTGGATGCAGGGACTTTGACAGGTTAATAATACAGATCTACAGGCCTTAGCTGTTCATTTGAAGGACTAATCAGAATTATTTCCCATTTTCTCCATAGGTCATGTCTACAGGGAACTAAACCAGATTGCAGACTCTCTCTCCAAGGAGGGCTTACATCTTACTCCTGGCAAAATCATGTTAGGGGAATCTACAGCAGTGTTACAAATATCGGCGATCTATTGCCAACATCGCGATGTCCAACCCGTGGCAATATTTTTCGTTAATTATCGCACGATTTTTTCAGGTGATTTTTACACGAAAAAATAGCAATTTTTTCACGATGTTTAGCAAAAATCGCGAGTCGATGAGTTAACATCGCCTGTCCACCGAGGATTAGTTTTATATGCCTTTTTTTGGCATTTTTTATCGATCTTTTCAGCTGCGAATTTGTTTGGCGTAGAGCTAGGGTTTGGTCGATTGAATCTGCATCGTTCTGTGGAGGAGAAAGAGCACCAGCTCGTGGAGGAGGGAGAAGGTAAACCGTAAAATGCTGCCAGGCTTCCAGCTGCTCTGTGGAGGAGAACGTGGCACTCACAGTGACTCCAGTGACCAGTCAAGGTATGGTATAGAGTATACTGCGACCTGCCACTAAAATTTAATTTTAAAACTTTAATAAACTGGTTAATGAACATTGTATTTGGCAATTTGCCACTCATGGACTGTGGGTATGCATTGGCGGACTGTGGGTATTAGAATTTAGGGTCAGCCTGTAAGTGTATATATATTATATATTACATTTCTATTTTAAATTTTAAATTTTAAATTTTATTTAAAAATTAATATAGAACATCAAGGATTAATAATTTAATTGATAAATTATATTCTTAAACATAAAATTTAAATCAATTTCTTTGATGTCAAATCTAAAGAAATTAGTTTGAAACTTTGATGCAAGACTCAAAAGTTAAAAAATTAAAACTTAAGTTGTAATGTTCCATTTTTATAAAAAGGGAATAACAGAGGACTAATAGCACTAGGAGCAGAAAGGTACATCAATTCAGTTTTATTAAGTCATAAGTGTAGTAAGAAGGCCATAAGAGTTCATATCATAAAGTATGCGGAGCATGCATGCCTTATTTTGGTGTTAAAGTCAACATGAAATTAGAATTGCATGCATGCAAAAGTGAACCGTAAACCCTAAAAGTGAAATGCAAACCCTAAAAGTACATGCTATTCTATTTAAGAAGGGTTATTGGACCAAAGAGAATATCTATTGCTATTGTTGATTGATTTTGGAGTTTCAAGCGGCAGCACAACATGCAACCGTGACAGTTGGGGTTGGAGACGGTGTCTTCAGCTAGCGAGGGTTCGGCAGTGAGATATCTGCCCTAGTCTCTTATTGGGATAGATCATCCAAGTTTATCCATTGCATCCATCATATACTACAGTATTCGGAGATCCAGCACATTCCGAAGGATTATTAGCAAATCCAAGTTTGTAGCCGGAAGTAACAGGGAAAACACAAAAGGATTTGTTGGGACCACAAAACCAAGTCTTTCCTCTGCATGCCCGCTTCCTCTTTCTCAGCAGGCCTATCCTACGATATGCAGTGATTATCATCCATCAGTTTGCTCACCTGGAGCAACTATCAGCCAAACAGATCAGTTGGGGGCGTGAGCAGCATAACTACTAATCAATTCGCTAGGGCACTTAGAGGAAGCCAAACCTTCGCATGTGCCAGGCCATCTCTTCGGCATCAGCAGACAGACAAGCTCAAAAAGTTTCAGCCCGAACGGACCTCTCCTACAAAAACGTCACCTTCAGTCTAGAGGGTTTTTACAGTGCTACAAGGCGGTAACACCGGGGGAAAAGAGAATTATTAGACCACCCATCTGGATCCTTATGCATGCAACTATCTCGGGAGTCATTATCATCCAGAATATCAGTGGTAAGTGTTAATTTCTCTCTGCAAAACCCTAACCCTAATTCAGTTATATTTTAGGGCATTTTTGCATGGCGAGTTTCCGTGCAAAATTATTTTGCAAATTTGTATGAGATTGAGTGTGCGAGTCAGCACTATCATAGAACATTAGAGAATATCAGTATTTGGGATATTACAGTGGTATCAAAGCATGTTCCTTGCCAGTTGTGGGCATGCAAAATTGTAAATGAATTCAGAAGATCCATACAACATTACTTACCGGAGACAAAGGTTTCAAAACAGTGATAGAGGAGAAGAGAAATTAGAGGACATAGAGTTGGGGGACAGAGAGAATCATTTTGGAAAGGGCAAAGAAACAATGGTCGATGATGATAAAACAACTTTCAATAGTTCCATGTCAGCCATAAAAGAACTCACTACTGGGCAAAAAGAAATGATGAGTACCTTCATGCAAATGACAGCGAAAAATGGGCCCACCCCACACAGTCCCTTGTTTCCCAATAATGATAGGGTATCCACCAGTAGTAGTGGGGAGCACTTACATACCAACATGCAGAGCCATCCCCATATATACAACAAGCCTTCCCGACCTACCATGCCTCAATTCTTAGATAGTCCAGCTGCAATGCCTCTAACACAAGTGGAACCAAAAGAATCCATGAGTGCCTATCTGAGAGAGTATAGAGCTTTAGGAGATGACTTCCATTCAACCATGACATTCACTGACTTCTGCCACTTTAAAAGTAAGAACAAACCCAGAGCTTACAATAGGCCCACCACCCTAGCAGATGCCATCAGTTGGACTAGAAATTTGCAGAGGTTAGCAGTATTTCAACACTAGCCTCGATATCAGGAGTATCTAGCCTTGGGTTATGAGGTATGTGTAGCATTGTCCTTTCAAGATTATTACGCCATCAAGTTCGGGAGCCAGCCCAAGGATTTGGATGAGAATCTCCTTAAAGGCATTGGGGTAGTGAAGAAAGATGAGCATGAATTACAAGTTGTTGGTGAGCTTGATTTGGAGTTAACAGTACATGATGAGGATGTGCATGGGGAGATAACTTTAGAGCCATCCTGTGAGTCTAGCGACACCAGCACATTTGCTAGTCAGATTGTGGTCAAGCCGTATGATGAGTTGGAGTTGGTGTACTCTTCATCACCTACCTCAGGAGTCCAGACAGTTATGACAAACAAAATACATGTGGTGCAAGGCAATGAGCACAATAGTCAAGACAGTGAGCAGTCACACATGGAGGTTAGGGAGAGTTTATACATGCATGAGATAGAGCTTCCAGATGATAGCCACCGAAAGAAGATTGAACATGTTAAAGAGAGCATTCTAGCAATGAAAGAGAGGATCAAGATACTCCGAGACACCATAGTACAACGAGATGTTGAGCTTACAGTTCTTGGAGTTGTATGTAGCAAGTCAGCAGTCAGGATTTCTAGTATTGAAGAGCAGTTGGATTCCTTTATGGGGCAGCAGAAGAAACATACTATTGCATTTCAAAGCAGTCCTCTTTAGGAGTACATAGACAAGGCTTGCAGTAGCTTGAGTCCACATTTGCTTAAAGGCGGATGGTTTTTACAGGTTGGCCAGGATCGGGAAATTGGGCAGCAATATATGAGCATTCCAGTTGAAATCAAAACGGCAGAATGTCAGCTTGATAGGATTATTACTTGTGATGGTGCTTATGGACAAGGTCATTTTGGGGGATTGGATTGGAGAGAGATTAAGAGTTGGTGTCATATTGAGTGGGCGATTCTTAGGAAGACATTCCTAGCCAAGGGTATAGTCCCACAAGAGCCTTGGGATATTTGGGATGAAAAATGCACAAGTTTGCATTGGGATCCAGGTGGGAGACCTTATGAGGGATGGATACAATGTTTATTGATGGGGTTATTTGGGAGTCTTCAGGATGCTCCTTGTGTCAATACTATGCAGGGTAGCAGTAGATGCATTTTGACCTCTGCAATTCTCAAATTGATTTGGGACCCTGGGATTACAATGACTGGTAGTTTGGTGATTGCTAGAGGATGCTTTCAGGAGGTCTATTGTGATGTTACCTCGTTTACAACCTGGTTAGTCACTCTACTTATAGGAGGCTTCCATGGGATATCTTGTGATGGTACCGCGCACTGCAGTGCTTTGAGCAGAAGGTGCTACAGATCTCCTATGATAATTTGGGACCCTAGGATCATCCCCGGATTCAGTTGGTTCAGTTGATTAATTGCGGATTTGCGTTGGCATTGTTGAGATCAGAGAGGCCTTGTGAACATTTTCAGTCTTTTTTTCATATGACGAGGAAGACTAAATTATATATTTTGTTTAGTATATCACTAATTTAGGAAGTTATTAATCGTGTGAGAGTAGGACATTTTAAGATAATATTATTAAAAAATTATAGAGAGTAACAATAGTATGAGGCAGATACATAGGACAAATGCTGATCTTTTGGGAGTCGATGTTGAAAAGTCTGGGGACTTTGTTTTGTATATGTGCTACAGCACAATGAAGAAAGCATTTCTATGTAACTTGGTAATAAAAATGTGACTTTTTTCTTGGAAAATTATACATCAATGTCTGATTTTTTTAGAACTAACCAGCATATATTCAAACATTACACAATACTTTTATAACTTGTATACAAAAACACAAGCTAAAATTTCAAAAAGCAAAAATTCAGAACTAATGCCAACCTGATGTATGCCTCAGATTTTAATAAATATGCTCTCAAGTTAAATCTGTCTGAGGTCTGATAACATGAGAACCTCATAGGGAACTTTTACATTTTCCAGCACCTGACTAACCTTACACTGCTTCATACCCTGATTGATCACACTAATTGATCTACATTGCCAAGAAGGTGGAATCACTTGATATTTAATATAAACTGATAAATATACAGGTTGCATGTCCAAGTTGCTGTTGTACTACTTTTATTTTACTCATTAATCTCATGTAAGAGGGAAAAGTGATTCTCAAGTAAGAATACAATGTTTCCCTAAGACATTCAGTTAAAAATGCAAAGGTTTCTAGCCTGTACAATATAAATAATCATTATGGCTTCTAGCTTATACAATATAAATAATCATAAAAGCAAGGCTGAAGGCTTCTGCATAAGGTTAGAGCATACATAAGCAAGAAAGATTGGTAAGTTTCAAACTTTTCAGAAATTGCACAATGTTATATCAGTTGTCAGGATTCCTGCTTCTTACAACCAATTTGACTTCACTACAGAAAAAAAAGGAACGAAAACTCTACCCTCATTCTCCATCCCACTCCCTCACCCACCTCTAGAGGAAAAAGAGTTACAAAAGATAAAAATGGCAGAAGGTTGAGGACTTGAATCATGCCACTATTACTTGGACTTTTGCTTCGAGATTGCAGATATCTACATCAGTAAGCCATAAGGATGACATGGTATTGGATGTGCCGCAATAATTACTTTGGCCAATCTATATTGGCCATGAGCATAGTTCACTTTTTTATGACAGCTTGGATTGAATGTACCTACTTCAATAATCTATAGGACGGGCACCATGCTGTGATATACAGGCATTTATGTTTGTTTCAGTCAATCCTTGGAAAAATTGCTGTATGATCCAACTATGATTCTTTATCTCTACAGAGGAATCTTGATTTAAAAGGCCGTAATGCAATGTATATCCCTCTATGAAGAGGAAAGAGAGTTCCTTGGCTTGATGTCTTAAGCATAATGAGTTAAAAAAGCCTAAAAGTCATGTCGTGATTTGGATCTTTACAATGGATTTCATATATTCTAAAATATTATATAAACTTGTTTTTTCCTCAATATGCTAAGATTACATTTCATGGACATTTGGCTATGATTGAGCTGGTATGAATTTGGCGTTCTTACTTATGTAACATTGAGACACTTTCCTTCAAAATACCAAAACATTACAATCTATTAGGGTTCAAAACTACTTTACATTTTAGATATCTCCCTCTATGAAGAGGAAAGAGAGTTCCTTGGCTTGATGTCTTAAGCATAATGAGTTAAAAAGGCCTAAAAGTCATGTCGTGATTTGGATCTTTACAATGGATTTCATATATTCTAAAATATTATATAAACCCGTTTTTTCCTCAATATGCTAAGATTACATTTCATGGACATTTGGCTATGATTGAGCTGGTATGAATTTGGCGTTCTTACTTATGTAACATTGAGACACTTTCCTTCAAAATACCAAAACATTACAATCTATTAGGGTTCAAAACTACTTTACATTTTAGATATCCTTTTTTTTCTGGAGGTGAGACAAAATGAAGATTTTGACAATTCTTGTTCTACACAAACAATGAAGTTTAAAGCATTCAATGTACGCCCTTCAACTATCAATACTAAAAACAAAAAATCCACTTAAATTGCATTCTTGCACTTGCAAAGAAGAGAGTTCACTGTTTATGGAATTGGAAAGAGTTTAAATCAACATAGGCACTTGAAACATGGATGAAAAGGGGGACTTCTTGGGCTTTATACTAGACATGATGAATAGTAGATGGCAAACAGTATTGATTTTCATAATTTAATTTAAGGACATGTCGCATGTCTTAAAGACCATAGAATAAAGTAAAGTTATTTTAGTCTAAACGACATATCAGCAAACAGAACAGAGCACCATACAAGTTCTACACCTACTTCTACAAAATATAAAAGGCGGACATTCTTCATCAATAGATATTTTCCTGTAGAATATGTGAGAGTACCTGAACAAGTCCAGTATGCAATGATGTGAACTGCTCCAGGGTAATGGACTTGAGGATATCCTTCAAATGATAGACATCACTCTCCTTTAGCACAAGAGCGAATTTTCTCCAATCAAGGACATCATTGAAAGGAAGATCATAGTAATCAGACAGGATAACTGTGAAGTTATACCAAAGCATCCTAGTCAATAAAGGCTCAAATCGTGTTGAATATATTTGCAAAGCATCATAAAGATTATATAACATTTATAGAAGTAACCCATAGTGCCATTACGTTCCATTCATTATATATAAGATGAATCTGAAGTATCTAAAATATAACAAAAAAAGAATAGGTCGATGCTCATTCTTCTTAAAAGTTAAAGTGAATTTGAGTTTAAATTCATTATGCTGAGTATGCATATCCAAGCCCTTGGATAAGTTTATAGATAGGTTAGGCTATACTACTACCCCTAAGGTGAAAATAGCATGAGAAGATGCTTCTCATAAGAGAGCCTAGTTTCTCAGTTTTCTACGTTTTGATAGACTTGTTTATATGGTGGTTGTTGCAATAGGTTGACAATCTTTTACAGATTTGGAAAAGTCAGAAAATTGTATGAAAGATTATTTCCAGATGATTGAATGAGCAGTTGCATATTCCAATAAAATGTTGATGAAAAAGTACATGCAATTGTAGATTTTCCTGCCATCAGGATGTTCAGAACAATGTTGCAAATATATTCTCCGAAATGTTGTGTTTCAAAAATCTCATGTGAATGTAGGTTCCTCCTTTCTTCAATGTTGCAAATATAGTTTCGGGGAATATATCAATGAGGGTCTGCAAAGAAACTTGGAAACATATTGCCAGGTATAAACTTGCACCCGAAAAACTCAGAAACATCGACAACCTAATAATCTCTGTAAAAATCCAAAATATCAGGAGAAATTGGAAATATTTGCAACTTCTGAGAGCACAACAGCCAGGAAGATGTGGAAGTTGACATCCAACAGTGCAAGATAATACCAGAAAGAGAAAACCATCCCAGGACCCAGATTACATGTCTAAAGTTGATATCAAGGAATCAGTTTAGATAGTTATAAACTTATAAATATTAACAAAATATGTAAGTTTTCCATCTACCCCTAAATATAACAAAATCTGCTCTTCTTAAATAAAAACAATATTAAAAATACTAGTGCAATATTAATACTAAAGAAGCTGTATTTAATATCAAACTAATGTTTTTCTTCAGAGATACATCTTATAGAGTCTCTTTGGCTAATAAGCTGCCATGCTATGAAGTGAATATCTATGTTGCCAAAGTCACACAGGTATTTCCCATGGCCTCATCTGCACCCACATGGGAAGTTTTTAAATTCAACCCAGGTCTCTAGATTAATGCAAGCCCGATCACCTCATTGCTTGCTGCTAGACCACACTCCCATTGGCTAAACTAATGTTACTTAGTGCCGCCTACACCAAAAGTAGGGTAACATAATTTTAGTAGAACATTACAAGTTTGTTAATTATTAAAGCTCATATTGGATATAAGCTAGGGTTATATCATGATGCTGTAAGAAAGGGGATTCTACCTATGAAACTGGACACATCTACCAGGGCCTGCAAGTCTGTATCCCACATGTCAGGCACAGACACGCTAAAACAAGTGTTGGAGATGTGTTTGACGTGTATTCAAAAGCAGGACACACATGTCAAACATGTGTCCAAGACTTGTCCTAGCATGTCTGGCACATGCCCTAGCAGTGTCCCAATGTGTCCAAGCTAGATAAGTCTCCATGACAGAGCGTTCAATTTCTTCATTTTAGTACAAACATCACTTTTTGTTTAGACCGGCTGAGATTTTACAATCTGGAGCAAGAGTGTACAGTTGCTGTAGAGGACTTCAGTTGATTGATATCATCGCTATCACCTCACGGCACATGAAGTTATGCAACAGTTTCAGATTGGTGTGTTTTACAAACACTTACCATATGAGGATATATGTTCTCTAAGATAGAATATTTTTCCTCTATAGATAAGAAAGCGCACTTGCCTGAAAAGTTATAAAACAAAAATTTTGTATCTTTCTATTTTAAACTTGCATAAGCTTCAGTAATTTTATAGTCTAATTAGTTCTAGTAGGAGCCACAATTTTTTTTAAATCTGCACAAATTTATGAAAGAATCATTCTAAGATTTATCTTTTGGTTAATTTTTGTCATCTATAATCTTCTTAGTTATTTAGTCAAATGGGTTTGGACAACAAAATTGAGTTGGCATTAGCCAACTTGGCTCTTAATGAAACAATGCTAGAGCCAATCACTTTTGATGATGGCGATCCTCTTGAGGGGTCAACCATCAGACCATGCACCTATGTCACAGGGTTCGCCGCATTTTGGCTTTGAAGTTCGAAATTCGGTGAATTTTATAAAAAAATTCGAGTTCAATTTTATACAGCAAACTTCAAACGCTAACCTACTCCTACTGTCGGTGTCTTCCCGCGTTCTACGCTCAATTTGTCGCCTGCATTTGCAACTCATCCCATCACCCTACTCATTTAGCCGCCCTCGTTCGTTGCTCATCTCAATGTCCGTTTGTGTTGCTTATCCTGCCGCCCTTGCTCTTTCTGCTGCCAGCATTCACACTAGACAACTCGATGAGTCATAATTTCACACTACACTCACACAGGCCCTTCGATGGAGCTACTACAAGGGTAACAGGCTTACGCCTGGGCCTTATAGATACGGCGTTGAGAATGAGTTCAGGCAATCCAAATTGATGAATCCGGGAGCCATCTTATTAATAGCCTTAATTTTTTATTTTAATTCTAAGTTGCACGAAACGGGGAAACGGGGACGAAATGGAGAAACGTGGAAACGTTGGAAACGCAACCCCCCCAAATTTTGGAAACAAGGAAACGCGATATATATATGACCAAGGACAAAATTATTATAGAACATAAACCAGAAATTACTAATTACATTTAGCTACAAGCAACATTGCCAATGATAAATGATAAATGCTACATATAAAATTTAAATCATACATGTACCATTACACTTTACTTATGGACCCAAGTCTATATCATTTCATTCATGCAGGTAGTAATATCAAAAAACAACCTTCGTAAACGAAGCTATATACTATATAGTATATATCCAAAATTAGCCTTTATGTATGAGGCTACAAGTACAATGTATCAAACTATGAACAATGAACATACTAACATAGAAATAAAAGTAAAACATGAGCTCAAACTAATTGCCATCCTCATCTTCAAAGCTTCTTTAAAATAGAACAAGAAGCACGCTCGGCAACAAAATGTAAAGTGGAAGAAGTATTTCTAATCCCACTTCTAGGTTCCTCAATACTTAGTGCAGCAAGAGAGAGGCCCAAGTCAATAAATTCTAGCTCGACATCCAATCTGCACATGGCCCATTACTATATTTTGGGCTCTGAGTGCTCAAGTCACTTGTGTGAGGAGAGAATGAAGTGATGTTTCCCTTTATAACTTTCTTCAATCTAATTAGAAAATCTAGAATTAAATTTTATTTTAAAATATAACGTATAAACCGTTAATTACTGAAATTTGTGAGCAGAAAGAGACTTTACTAGCCAATTTTTTAAGTGACGAGCTTTTATTTGATGGGAAACGCGATGGAAACGCGTTTCCATTCGTACGGACGAGTTTTGCGTACAGGAAACGTGTTTCATACACATGGAAACGAGTTTCCGTCAAGTACCATTTGCGTTTCCAAGTTTCTGCGAGTTTTCGAGGGTGAAACGGGTGCCAGACCCGAGTTTCCAGCAACTTAGTTTTAATTAGTAAATGTTAAATACATACTAGGGTTCGGTGATTTGTAAAAGCATACAATAACAAAAATAATTAGGTTATATGGTATATATATAATATATTAATAATTATACATATATTATAAAGATGATGGTTCTAAATTTATATTACATTACAATGTTATAAAATACTTATATCCGGAATCTATTGATACAATATTTATATTTGGAAAAAATATATGTATATTAGCAAACCTAATGTCGAACCCCATTCCGAATCTCATAAAAAATTCCGAATTCGAATAGAATTTCAAGATTGCCAAATCCGAATTGGAACCCGAACCATGTGACATAGCTATGCACCAACATATGCAAATTTTGGATTGGATATAGAGGGGGAGGAGGAAGATGGAGGAGAGACTTAAGAGCATTGGTAATGGTGGGGATCTTGATGATTCTAACATGGAGGAGGACAACCGACGAACTTTGAGATCCTTCCATCTACAGTTAGTATCTACAATATTTTGTATTTGCCACACATTCCCTCAATGGAAAAACTGTGGTATATAGGTAATAAATTTTGATTTTTACAACATCAAATGACTTTGAGAAAATTGTGGTTTATGGTTCTAACTTCTGGACCTCTATTTTATGTGCATCATATATTATAATTTCTTGTGTGTTTGATCATCCTTGATGTAGTAAGTAATTGTATCAATATTTTGTAAATGTTCTAGAAAAAAATTTGGAAGCGTTTAAATTGTGTTTTTGAATGTATAAATGGATTCAACACGTCAAATACTCCTATGGCACTCATATTATGCAATTTTCAAATCTAATATATGTGACTAATATTTTTTAAAGATTTCCAACTAAAGTACAAACAAAACAAACTAGGAAATATACTCGAAAAAAAAATAGAATATTTAGACAACTCCTATGCATTGTGTCTTGGGGGTCAACATGTCTCATGTCAGATAATTCTATCCACATCCTGTGTGCCCCATTTCCCAATGTCATGTGACTTAGCCTCCTACATTTTCTCAAACCCTTCTAAATAAATTTGTCGAGATTTGACAATGTTTGGGGTCTGATAATTTCCTTCCTGGAGCACTAAGCAAGTACAAGAGAAAATGCTCTATAGAAAACACATTACCAATGACACAAAGTCTATTATCTCAAAACTAACTCTAGAAAGATTCCATGAGATCTTAAAAAAAGGGGAAAATATAACCAACCCCTTTAGTTCCACACCCCCACAAAGTAGCTAAAATTTTGCCCCATACCTCTTCAACCATACTTTTGAAAGTTTAATCCAATAATAAATGGAAAATGCCAGTTTAGACACCTAAACTAGAAGGCTAATAAGTATTTTTTGTATTACTTCCAAACATATGTTTATAGTTTTACTCTTTTCGTGATGGCCATTTTTTTAACATGTATTTAGATCATTGTAAACTCTTTCCTTTTAAAATCCTTAATGTGCATTATTTTTAAATTTAAAGATTTTTTCCAAAACTATACAAATGTCTAAAGTGCACATTGTCAATAAGTTTTATTTTTAAATTTAAAGATTTTTTCCAAAACTATACAAATGTCTAAAGTGCACATTGTCATTAAGTTCAATTTATATTAAAATTAGATATCTACAATGTATAGTATTGTTATGCACCAAATTCTCAAAATAGCATAAAAATAGACAGAAAGAGCAACCCAATGCCTTGAGGACGAATTAAAGAGATGAATAAGAAGCCTCTTTGAGGGGGAAACCTCCTTATATCAAATATCAAATACACAAGGCAAGATGAGACGATCCTAAAACTAGGTCTCCTTGGTATATATATAAGAGACAAAGGGTACAATTACAATTAAGATCCTAGCCAAGCATACAATTACAATTAAGGTATTACCTGACCAATAAATACAATAGCCAAGTAACAAGACATGCCCACCAGGGGCCATGTCTTTGTATCCCATGTGTAGAACACAAATACGTGGGGACACGTGCCCAAATCGTGTCTCGTGTGTCCAACACGTTCAACGTAAAGAGAGACCCACAGGTTGCCTCTTAAAGGCAATTTTACTTTCATTTTTTATTTTTTTAATCCAAGGAACAGATCTGTGAGGGGATTTCTTAGTGCTGGTGAACAATTTACAAGTGCATTTGAAGGATTTACAAGTGGATTTGCAGGTGGATTAGCAAACGGAATTTCCAATTTGTTGTTTTCCTCGCTTATTCCATAGTTTTCATGGCTCAATCATTAAAGGCATCTTGTAGAGGTCAAAGAAAAGGGAGGAATCTCCCTATTGGTGTGCCCCTCCACCCTCCAAGCCCAACTATCTCTGTTGATGCTAGTGCTCCATCTTTTTGTAAGTGGAGTTGCTTCCACTGTTGAAAGAAACTACAGCAAGACAATTAGCTCAAGGAAAAAACTATAAATTATGGAAGTATGTAACAAGATAACAAGGGCCCAGGGAAAAGCAAGCAGGGGGAGGGAATGTTCTTTGGAAATGTAATTTCTAAACCAGTAAATACAAGGGCACCTAATTCCGAGTTAAGGGCCATTTGTTGGCCATTGAATGTGAATTTGGACGATGTAAAGGTGTGAGTGCTACCAAACAAAGAGAAAATTGGCTCAAGGAAGGTAGCAACAACAAGTAGGAAACAAAAAGAAGATGATCCTCTTCCATTCTTGAGGAGCTTAGAACCACATTGTTGGTTAAGGAAAAGGAGGTGGATAACGTCCTAGAAGTTGAACCTGTTACGCTGCACCTGTACCCAGCGCACCTTTAGAAATTATGGAAGTATGTAACAAGATAACAAGGGCCCAGGGAAAAGCAAGCAGGGGGAGGGAATGTTCTTTGGAAATGTAATTTCTAAACCAATAAATACAAGGGCACCTAATTCCGAGTTAAGGGCCATTTGTTGGCCATTGAATGTGAATTTGGACGATGTAAAGGTGTGAGTGCTACCAAACAAAGAGAAAATTGGCTCAAGGAAGGTAGCAACAACAAGTAGGAAACAAAAAGAAGATGATCCTCTTCCATTCTTGAGGAGCTTAGAACCACATTGTTGGTTAAGGAAAAGGAGGTGGATAACGTCCTAGAAGTTGAACCTGTTACGCTGCACCTGTACCCAGCGCACCTTTAGAAATTATGGAAGTATGTAACAAGATAACAAGGGCCCAGGGAAAAGCAAGCAGGGGGAGGGAATGTTCTTTGGAAATGTAATTTCTAAACCAATAAATACAAGGGCACCTAATTCCGAGTTAAGGGCCATTTGTTGGCCATTGAATGTGAATTTGGACGATGTAAAGGTGTGAGTGCTACCAAACAAAGAGAAAATTGGCTCAAGGAAGGTAGCAACAACAAGTAGGAAACAAAAAGAAGATGATCCTCTTCCATTCTTGAGGAGCTTAGAACCACATTGTTGGTTAAGGAAAAGGAGGTGGATAACGTCCTAGAAGTTGAACCTGTTACGCTGCACCTGTACCCAGCGCACCTTTAGAAATTATGGAAGTATGTAACAAGATAACAAGGGCCCAGGGAAAAGCAAGCAGGGGGAGGGAATGTTCTTTGGAAATGTAATTTCTAAACCAATAAATACAAGGGCACCTAATTCCGAGTTAAGGGCCATTTGTTGGCCATTGAATGTGAATTTGGACGATGTAAAGGTGTGAGTGCTACCAAACAAAGAGAAAATTGGCTCAAGGAAGGTAGCAACAACAAGTAGGAAACAAAAAGAAGATGATCCTCTTCCATTCTTGAGGAGCTTAGAGCCACATTGTTGGTTAAGGAAAAGGAGGTGGATAACGTCCTAGAATTTGAACCTGTTACGCTGCACCTATACCTAATGCACCTTTAGAGGTACCCCAAGGAGAGAGGGCCAAATATTTCGACCAAAAGGGGTGTTATCGAGCAATGGTGGTCATGGTTGGGCCCTTTGGTTCCTCCTTAGGAGTACTATGGCTTAATGGCACTGTCGGCTATCGTTTGCTGGGGTTTTTAACCTCGGGGTTGGTGTTCGAGGCTCCTAAGGGTTGACCACTGGGTCACATGGCTCCATATCTTGTTATGTGCTCTAGTGGCCTCTGCTTCAGCTACAAGACATACGTCTCCCTTCCCAGCCACTTTGGACACCCTCCTTGCCCTTCAATCAGTGGGCACCTAATCTCCCTGGCCTTATCTCCTCAGAGGTAGCCATCCTCCATGCCCGACATTTTTTATGCTTTGAGGAGGGCGTGGAGGGATTTTACAACATTCTAAGGGTTAGATGGGGTATAACGCCCTCCCTCCAACTCACTCCAGCCTTTCGTTCGGAGTGATTCGCTTATTTGAGCGGATTTTGGCACCTAGGGGTACAAATACCCTAGGTAGCCTACCTTGAGCCTACGTTAGCCCATATTTTATTATTATTTGTTTTAATTGTAGGTTGACATTTTATAATTTCAAATTGACATGTTTTAAGGCATGTAGGCCTGGATATTTTGTAAAACATGAGTGTGAGATCATATAAATAGATCTCCTCACTTTCATTTTAGAGACAAGACTCATGGGATAAAACATTATGTTACTTTTTTACCCTTCTTAGGGCTCTTGGAGTGATGCACACTATTTGAGGAGACTTCTTTTTCTGATTTAATGGCAATCTCTTGAAGTATCTTTGGTTCTTGCTATTTGCTAAGGTGATGCTAGAATCGTTAGCTTCACACATGCCCAAGGAGGTATCTATGCTCTTTTCTTGATTTATCTTTATTAAATGTTGATGGATGATGCTCGTTTATGGTTGGTAGCCATTAGTATCGCATTTTGTCTAAACTAGGTCATTTTCATCCTTTTGTCACCATAGTATTGTGAAGGACGTCCTCTAGAAGGAGTCCTTATAAGCTTGGGCCTTAGGTCTCTAAGTTTTGCCCTAGCTAGACTTCCTTTAACGAGCCCTTGTGGCTGTTGGAGAAGGCCCTAGCTTGCCAAACTTTGGAAAGACCTCTCAAGAGGAAGGCTGGTCACCTTCCTTGATGCCCTAGGGTTAGGGTAAAACCTTAAAACCCTTGGCTTTATTCTCATATAATTTTCCTTCAATTTAATTGCATTTTCATATGTTTATATTTGCATTTTTCATGGTAGATTAGGGTAACTTTAGGTCTGCAATTTTATGTTAGAAACCCTAAAAATAAAAATTGCACTTTCGGGCTCCCTAAAATTTCAGCCACCTTCCCTACAAATTCGCCCTGGCCTCTAAAGCCCTAAAAAACCTAAGCCGGAATTATAGGGAACCCTAAAAATACAAAAATTACAAAAAACTCAAAATCTGCCCTAAAACAGTCCTAATTCTGCCCTAAAAGCCCTAGCTGCATTTCCCCTGCTCGCCCTTCCCTCTTCTCCACCTTGGTTTCCCTCCTTTCCTCATTTCACCCTCTGAAGCCCTCCTTTTTGAAAAATTGCAGACTGCATTTTCTTTTGCAGACTGTCAAAACAGTCCACACCTTTTGGCCTCCCTATACCCTCTATCACCCTCTTCAGACCCTCGCCTTCTCCTCTCCAAGGCCTGCCCTAGGCTTGGCCTACCTTGGGCAGCCTTGTTACAGGCTGTAGCAGCCCTTTTGGCTGGTTTTTAAGGCCTTCTCAGAGGTCTGCAATTTATTGCAGACTGTGACACTTGGCAGCCCTCCCTTTTCCTGTCCTATAACATCTGCACACAAATAAGCCAACAAAGGGTTAAAGTATATTATACTTATTGTCTATGTTTGTCACAAATAAACAGACTACCAGTATCCTTGCATTATCATACACACAGTCTGCACATAAGCTTTCATTCAGTTCATATGGTGGTTAGTTAGTATTGTAATGCTAATTACTTGGCATGTACTTAGTTAATTGCACGTAATTATTTACCATGCTAAAGTAAATGCCTAAACTACCACCTGCTGTCATAAATATTACCCTATTCACTGCTAATAACTAATACTAAAGTGCTGGTATGAACACTGCTATGGTTAAATGACTGAATACATTTTGTTGTCATGTCTATCATTGCATATAAGTGACTGGTTTATGTAATGCTAGCACTTGCATATTGGCTTCACTCACATCAATATTAGTCACACTGCTGCTATACTGAAATACACTGTTGTACTTATGCTTTCAAGTAATTATTTGGTATTGATAAATACTTATGGTTACATAGCACACTTGTGGATAATATTGGCTTTATATATACAATAGTGGTGAATCTGATGCTAATAAACGCATACTTTCAGACTTGAAATGAGAATGTGGTAAATACAAAATTATGATATACCAAGGCTTGCTATATTTGTGGACTATCCTATTATCATTGGATGAATGCATTGTTAAAGTGAAGTTAATAAACATACTAGTATACATAATACCACACTTCTTCTCATTAATTTGACTCCATTAAGGCACTGATCACTGACAGTCCTCGAAAGAGATATTTTTTGGTGTGCTGGTGTCTTCTCAAGGTTTTAATAGGTCTCCCCCCTAGGAGGCTTAGGCTTCCAAAGCAGTTGGGAAAAGTGACTAAGGTGACAGTGGTCACCTTCTCCTTATATGCTTACCGGTGGCTTAGACTGCCAATTTCACCGGTAACAGAACCCATTAAGTCATCATGGCCTTCATTCAATGTCACTATTGTTTATGATAGTTATCAGAACCCAACCGGTTTTGAAAAAAAACCCCGGTTGACCGGTTTACAAGCTTCACCGAGTCAAATCACGCTCTCAAACCGTTTTTGGCCAGTTTCAATGCTGAACCCTCCAATTCCGTAGAAAACCGCCCGGTTTTCTCCAAACCGGCCGGTTCAATACAAAACTAGTCGGTTCTGTACAAAAACACCAAGGACCCCCCAAAAAAGCTAATTTCAAATTCTTCAATAAAATAAAAAATAGGGTCCACGTGTGAGTTGTTTAATTGACCCACAACCCTTCTAATGTTATAAAAGGAGGCTCCTGCCCTCCATATCAATCACATTTAATTGTGGATGGACTTGGGCCCTCTTCTACAACAAGAGGATGTGAACATTGATGTTGCAGTTAGACAAGTCCCTTCAAACCTAGGGGAATCAAGCCATGTTCATGTTGAGGATGTAGATAATGACTCTGAGTCTTAGCATGAGGACTCAAATAATTCTTATATATGATTAGAATCATTAAATTGTAGATTCTAGAGTCTAGATTGCAGTCATATGCTTATACTTTGACTTTAGAGGCCATTTATAACCTCTTTGTTGATGTACTTTTCTATAGATATGTATTTGCAGTCGATACTATTTTGGTTTTATACGCTCTTACTTGCTATATACATGAGAAACTTTGCATATTTTTGTATAATGGTTTGAATTCACATGGATGCACATGGATATATATGTATTTTTTGAAAATATGAATGTTATATGTATTTTTACTCAACCGGTTTTTTTATCCAGTTTGTTTCCCGGTTTTTGTCCGATTCCGATCCGGCTTCGATTCTCGAGGTCAGCCAGTTCGACCACCGGTTCGGTTCTGATAACATTGGGATGGACAGATACAACATGCCATCCACTCATAAATTTCATGGTGTCTTCCCTAATTGGACCAGTCTTCTTGAAAGTGGTGGATGCTCTTGGAAAATACCAGGATGCACAATATATGGATGAGTTGTTATTGAAGATGTAGGTGTTGTTTCTTGTGTTCAAATTATCATAGATAATGCATTTGTTTGCAAGGCTGCTAGCATGCCTGTGGAAGCTAAATATCCACAGATATTTTGAACACCTTGCATTTTTCATTCCTCGAATTTAGCAATTATATTTGTTGCTTTTTTATGTGACATGTATGGGAAGTGTTATTCATGATACATGCATTATCTACAATTTTGTAAAAAAACATATTAATGCCCTCACAATCTATAAAGAGTACACACATCTATCAGTGTTGAAGATTGCAGATACTCATTTTGCCTCCTCATTGACCATGCCTATGAGATTGAGAGAGGTGAAGACAATTCTTAGTTCAATGGTTATTTTAGAGTTGTGGTATTTTTCGTGAAAGTCCAATTAAACTTCTTCAAAAAAAGGTCAAGGATACAGTGTTAGATGATGGTTGGTGGGAGAGGGTAGATTTACCATTAAGATCATGGACCCTATCATTTCTTTGTTGCGGTTTGCAAACATGGACCAATAGTGTAGACCATTATTTTACATTAGTGTCGGAGTATGGAACATCAACAAAGAACTTACTCATTAACATACGAGATATTCTTATCAATAGTTATGATAAGAATTGCACACCTTTGCATTACTTGGCTCATTCATTGAATCCCAAGTACAAAAATCATGATTGGCTCAATGGTGGAACTTCACATAGAGTCCCTCCTCATAGAGACGAAGAGATTTCACAGGGGAGAAAGAGAGCAATTAGAAGGATATTTCAAGATAAAGCATCCCTTGATGAGGTGAAGGAGGGCTTCGTAGAGTTTTTCCCTGGCACTAAGAGAACTGGAGGTTATGATGTGCTCAAAGACAAGGGGCTAAGAAACCTTATGCTTGATGGGAAACCCACGGGGCAGCATGCCATATTCTACAAGATTTAGCCATGAGTATCCTCTCTCAGGTTACGCCATCGTCTTGTTGCAAGAGGAATTTCAGCACATATGGGAGTTTGTATAATTTGAAGAAGAGAAAGCTTGAGCAGACCATATGTGCACTCCAATCTCCATCTTAATTATAGGTGTTACGTTGTACTTGTACCAGCTCACTTCAAATGTCTGCCCAGGGAGGGGTCGTTTTTCTCTTCTTTGGGCCTATGATAGGGGTGTTATATGCAATTTCTCTTCACTAGTGATAGCACTTCACTCGGATTCATTTGCCTCCTTTTCCAGCTACCTCGGGGACCCCTCCTGGCCCCTGTCTCCTTGGGCTCAAAGCATCGACGACATCATCCTAGCCATCAGGCCTACAAGCTTGATTGAGGGGGGCATTGAGGGTTTTTTGTAGAAATTTCTGCGTTTTACTGTATGCTGGTTTATGTCACATTTCGTGGTTTTCACTTACAGCCGGTTTTGCATTAGCTGTAGGTTACTTATGAAATTTTTCTGAACAATTAAACACACAGTAAAATACACCAACAGGCTGAAAAACACATTTTAACAATCACACCATAAAAATAGACTCAGAGATTTTTGGCCAAATCAAGCCTTGGAAAAACCCCCACGGGGAAAACCAGTCAAAGAGAGAGAGAGATTTATTATCTTCAGCAAAATATCAGAATAGAAATACAGTGAAAATTTAACTTATCTCCACCCAAGATTTCATCTCAAAATCTTGAAAAACATGCCCAGCAATTAATGCAGCCATACACCCTCGATTTCTGTGCCCAGCATTAAATGTTGGCCGTACCTCCTCGATTTTTGTGCCCAAAAATTAATGCAGGTCGTACACCTCGATTTATGTGCCTAGCATTAAATGCTGGTCGTACCTCCTCGATTTCTGTGCAGCAATTAAATGCTGGCCGTACCTCGATTTCTGTGCAGCAATTAATGCAGGTCGTACAGTCCGTACCTCCTCGATTTTTGTGCAAACTTTCCAGCATTAAATGCAGGCCGTACCCTCGATTTCTGTGCAGTCCGTACACTTCTTGGGAATCGTGCAGCAATTAAAGCAGTCCGTGCAGTCCTCGATTTCTGTGCTGAAATAAATGCACCTCGATATTCGTGCCCACCAAAATCTTCTCTAGCAGGCTGCCTAGAAAATCGTGCCCTTCTCTCTTCTTAAACACTCTCCTTCTCCAAAAAATGAAAAAGTAAAAACTAATGCCTCCCTCAACCCTTTTTGTCTAAACCCTAAGTGGGAATCTAATCCAACGGTGGAGAAAGATCCAATCCAATGGCTGAGATCCAATGAGAGTAAAAATCACATTTATTTAAATCACTTAAATAAATTTACTCACCCACTTAAATTTATCAAAAAGTGACTTTAACTTTATAAAGTCTCATTAAGTAGCTTTTAATGTGAGGGTCGCCTTTTTCCCTTTTCTAAGTGACTTAGGCAAAAAGTCACTTAGGGAACATTTTCCTAGGTACAAAAAACTAACATTTTTTAGCAATGTTGGGGTTAGATGGGGCATGACGTTCCCCTTTGCTCAGTCCATCCTTCATAATGGAGTCATTCACTCAATTTTATTTATTTTCGCCAGTTTTTGGTAACTATGGGAAAAATACCCCAAGTTATTACCCATGTTTTAGATTATTTTATATTATTTTATGTATAATTTCACATTGACATTTTAAGGGCTTGTAGGCCTAGATATTTATAAAAAGTGTGTGAGAGGCTATATATAAGCCCTCCTCGCTTCATTTGTAAATCATAACACAAGGGATAAATCATTGTGTTTTTCTTTTCCCCTCGATAGCCTTTGGAAGGTGGTGCGCACCTCTTGGAGAATTTTCTTCCTGCTCTTGTTGATTAAATTTTGGGTGCTTTTTGAGGTTTGCTCATGCTTGGTGGATGCTATGTAATATCCCATATGCGGATATTCCACTGTTTTCTATACTAGGGCTTGCTTAAGCCTTCCGATTTACAATAATACTGAAATAAACTTGCATGGAAAGTGTCGGGCAAATGGCCCTATTTTATAACTAACTAGGGCAGAGAATTTTATGGGGACAGATCAATACTTACCATCGCTAATCCGGCTGATAATGCTCCAGAGATAATACGCATGCATCGAGAACTGATCTGGTGAAGAACTGGTGCTCCTTGCCTTCAGTGTTACCCCAGCAGCACAAACCCCTCAATCAGCTAAAGATGGCGTTTTCAGTGAAGGAGTTGTCTGATGTAGATGAGAATTTGCAGGAATGAAAGTCTTCCCATGCCGGAGAGATTGCTTGAGGCATGCAGAAGTTCTGAGCACACTAAGCAGGCTAGCGAATTGATTTGATGGTTTAGCTGCTCACACCCCCAGCGACACAAATCTGATGAGAACTGCTCCGGGTGAGCAAACTGGAAGCTGATAATCTCCTGGTACTAAAGGATGATACTGATGATGAGAATGGTGTCAGTATTCTGAAGATAAACGAAGATCTAAGGACCCAGCGAATGCTTTGGTGTTTTCCAACTAAAAACCCCCTACGGCTGCACACGTGTTCCTGCAAACAATCTTCTGATGGGTATCGGATAACTGTATCTGGATGAATAAGATGAAGAGCGGATGGTGGACCTAGATGGTCTACCCTAAAGGAGACTAGGGCAGATATTTCACTATCGAAACCTCGTTAGCTGAAGACACTGTCTTCAACCCCAACTGTCGTGGCCACACATTGTGTTGCTACTCAAAGCTCCAAATCAATAATAATCATAAGTGTCTTCTCCATTCACTTTATCTTTCTTTTATAACTTTCAACTGCGAATAACCTAACTTTTGACCTAATTAGGTTACTTTAACTTCTAATTTGCAGTTGACTTGCATGCAGCTGCATGGAGACTCAATCGAGTGCATGCATCATCAAATAATGCTCAGATGTCATGCATGCAGGTGGCCTTTGGCTTTGGTGGCCCTCTTCTACCCAATGATGATATAATATTGATGCCCTAGATCTTCTATATATGGCATCAGTCTTCAGTTGATTCCTTGATTGTCAGTACCCGCTCGAGCCTACAGGAATCACATAGGTTACCGGGTCAGTTCTCAATGCCTAAGCAAAAGAGGACATTACAATCCTCCCCGCTCGAATTTGCTTGTCCTCAAGCAACTGTAAAGTTGGGTACTGTAATACCTGTTATGCCTCCCAAGTGGCCTCCTCTATAGGCAGATCTTTCCACTGAACCAAGTAGTCTCTGATGAATTTGTTCCTCAGTTTCCGCTCTCGCACCTCTAGGATGCGCTCCGGAATCGAAACAATTGCCCCTCGTCATCAAGGGGGAGCAACTCCGAAGATGTAACAACCTGCTGGCCTACTTCCTTCTTGAGGTTGGAGACATGAAATATGTTGTGAATCTTGCTCTTTGGGGGTAGTTCTAGCTCATATGCTACCTCTCTAACCTTCCAAATTATCTTGTATGGACCATAGAAGCGAGGTTTGAGTTTTTCCACTCCTTTCTTTTTAAGAGATGACTGTCGGTAAGGTTGGAGGCGTAAATAAACGAATTCTCCCACCTCAAAACTGTGCTCAACCCTATGCTTGTCTGCATATATCTTCTATTGATTCTGAGCTGCCTGCATGTTCTCCCTGAGTATCTTGAGGATATCTTGACCCTCCTGAATCCACTCTTTGGCCTTTAGGGGCCTGCTATCGCCGAATATCCAGTCTGCGAAAGTGGAAGCATCATACCCATACAAGGATCGGAAAGGGGTCATCCCAATGGTCATATGGTGGGTGGTGTTGTAACAATGTTCACCCAAGTGTGGCCATTTGATCCATGTCCTCTGCTGACCTGTTACGTAATTTCTCAAGTATCCCTCAATCCACTTGTTGACAATCTCTGTCTGCCCGTCACTCTGTGGATGATAGCTTGTGCTCATGGCTAACTCGGTCCCCACTAACCGAAAAATCTCTTGTCAAAAGGCTCCTGTGAATTTGATGTCCCTGTCACTGACAATGGTCTTGGGTAACCCATGGAGTCTAAATACCTCTCTAAAAAATAGTTCTGCTACCTGTGTTGCCGAATAATCTGAAGAAATGGCAAAAAAGTGAGCAAACTTGGTCAATCTGTCCACTACTACGTACAAGCAATCTCTGCCTTGAACCTTGGGCAGCCCAGTAATGAAGTGCATAGAGATGCTCTCCCATTTCTGCTCGGGAATAGGTAAGGGATGTAGTAAACCAGCCGAGTGGGTGTGCTCTATTTTGTTTTGTTTGCACAAGATGCATTCTCTCACATGTTGTATCACATCATTCTTGAGGCCCTTCCATGAGAACCTTTCTCTAATCTGTCTGTAGGTCTTGAGAAACCCCTGATGCCCTGCTAATGGTGAATCGTGCAATGCCTGTAAAATTTTCTTCTTGAGGGGAGACTCTGGAGCTAAGAAGATTTTGTTTTTGTAGAATATGATGTCATCAATTACCCTGTACCTATCATCGTGAATCTGTCCATCCAATAGCTCGCAAGCAAACTTATCTTTAGAGTACTCAACCAAAAGATGAGACCTCCAATCTGATGAGATGCTCATAAGGGATAAAGTAGATGGTCGTCTGGAAAGTGCATCAGCCACTACATTGTTCTTTCCCTTTACGTACTCAATCTCGAAGTCATAGGCCTGAATTTTGCTTACCCATTTCTAATGTCTCTCGTTTAGCTCTTTCTACTCTAGGAAGTATTTCAAGCTGTTGTGATTTGTCTTAACCTTGAATCTGCCACCCACTGCCTGAACTTTGTTAGCACATGAAGAATGGCTAACATCTCTTTGTCATATATCGAATAGTGGTGCTCAGAGTCTTTGAGCTTCCTGCTCTCAAATGCAACAGGGTGGTTGTTCTGCATCAAAACTGCCCCAATTCCCTCTCCCGAGGATTGAGAAAAGTATGGTAAAGCTAATACTAAGCATGCACTCATTACCTTTTTCCTTTTCTCGAATGTCTGTTGTGCTGTCTCCGACCAACTGAATGCCCCCTTCTTGGTAAGATCTGTGAGGGGTGTAGTCATCTGTGAGAATCCACTGACATACCTCCTGTAGTAGGTGCAAAGGCACAAAAAGCCCTTCAGTTCTGTCACTTTTTTAGGTGTAGGCCAATCCAAAATTGCCAGAATCTTCTCTAAGTGCACCTGGACCCCGTTGGCCCCTACCACATGCCCTAAGTATAACATCTCCTGCATGTCGAACTCACACTTGGACATTTTGGCATATAGTGACTGCTCCTGTACAATGCCAAGTACTTCATCTAGATGCCACAAATGCTCTTCCCAAGTTCTACTGTATATCAATATGTCGTAGATGAATACTAGAATATACTTACGTAACTACGTCCTGAAGATATGGTTCATGCATGACTGGAAAGTAGCTAGTGCATTAGTGAGCCCAAACGGCATCACTAGAAACTCATAATGTCCATAGTGGCAACGGAAAGCAGTCTTTGGAACATCTTTGGGTTTGTTCTTACTTTTAAAGTGGCAGAAGCCAGTGAAGGTCATGGATGAAAGGAAGTCCTCTCCTAAAGCTCTATATTCTCTCAGATAGGCACTCATGGATTCTTCTGGTTCTGCTTGTGCTAGAGGCACTGCAGCTGGACTATCTAAGAATTGAGGCATGGTGAGTCGAAAAGGCTTGTATCCATGGGGATGGCTCTGCATGTTGGTATGTAAGTGCTCCCTACTACTGTTGGTGGATACCCTATCACTATTGGGAAATAAGGGACTGTGTGGGGTGGGCCCATTTTTCTCGGTCATTTGCCTGAAGGTACTCATCATTTCTTTTTGCCCAATAATGAGTTCTTTTATGGCTGATATGAGACTATTGAAAGCTGCTTTATCATCCTCATCCATTGTTTCTTTGCCCTTTCCAAAATGATACTCTATGTTCCCCAAATCTATGTCCTCCTCCTCCTCGCTGTCTCTATACCTCTGTCTCCGGTGAGTAATGTTGTATGGGCCTTCTGAATTCATTTATAATTTTGCATGCCCACAGCTAGCAAGGAAAATAGCTCTGATACCACTGTAATATCCCAGAAGCATATATTCCACTGTTTTCTATACTAGGGCTTGCTTAAGCCTTCTGATTTACAATAATACTGAAATAAACTTGCATGCAAAGTGTCGGGCAAATGGCCCTATTTTATAGCTAACTAAAGCAGAGAATTTTATGGTGACAGATCAACACTTACCACTGATAACGCTCCAAAGATAATACGCATGCATCAAGAACTGATCTGGTGAAGAATTGGTGCTCCTTGCCTCTGGTGTTACCCCAGCAGCACGAACCCCTCAATCAGCTAAAGATGACATTTTCAGTGAAGGAGCTGTCTGATGCAAATGAGAATTTGCAGGAATGAAAGTCTTCCCGTGCCTAAGAGATTGCCTGAAGCATGCAGAAGTTCTGAGCACTCTAAGCAGGTTAGCGATTGATTTGATGGTTTAGCTGCTCATGCCCCCAGCTATACAAATCTGATGAGAACTGCTCTAGGTGAGCAAACTGGAAGTTGATAATCTCCTGGTACTGAAGGATCAGAATGGTGCAAGTATTCCGAAGATAAATAGAGATCTGAGGACCCAGCAAATGCTTTAGAGTTTTCCAGCTAAAAATCCCCTACGGCTGCACACGTGTTCCTGCAAACAATCTTTTGATGGGTACCAGATAACTGTATCTAGATGGATAAGATGAAGAGCGGATGGTGGACCTGGAAAGTCTACCCTGAAGGAGACTAGGGCAGATATTTCACTGTCGAAACCTCGTCTGAAGACATTGTCTTCAACCCCAACTGTCGTGGTCGCACGCTGTGTTGCTACTCAAAGCTCCAAATCAATAATAATCATAACTATCTTCTCCATTCACTTTCTCTTTCGTTTATAACTTTCAACTGCAAATAACCTAACTTTTGACCTAATTAGGTCACTTTAACTTCTAATTTGCAGTTCACTTGCATGCAGGTGCATGGAGACTCAATCGGGTGCATGCATCATCAAATGATGCTCAGATGTCATGCATGCAGGTGACCTTTGGCTCTGGTGGCCCTCTTCTACCCAATTATGATATAATATTGATGCCCTAGATCTTCTGTATATGGCATCAGTCTTCAGCTGATTCCCTGACTGTTAGCGGGTCGGTCCTCAATGCCTAAGCAGAAGAGGACATTACATGCTAGGAATTGTTGGAACAACACAAGCTCAAGTAAGTCTAGTTTTAGCCTTGCTTGGTGAAAGTAGGTGAATTCTTGCTTCTTGAATGGTTGAATGGTGGCCATAAAGCTGTATTTTTTTTAATAGGGCCTTTTGTCTACCCTCTATTTTCTTTGCATGGTGGAAAACGCTCCCTAGAAGTTTTCTCAAGTTTGGCCTTAGATCTCCAAGATTTGCCCTAGATTAGGCTCTCACAATGAACCCTAGAGGCTCTTGGAGAGGCCCTAGTCTAATGTCAAGGAGAAATTGACTCCAAGAGATAAGCTATCCACCTCTCCTCTAGGCCTAGGGATAGGGTTACATTCATCAAAAGCCCTTGTCTTATCAAAATCTCTATTTTTATCAAATTTGCTTGCATTTTCATGGTAGAATTAGGGTTAGAATTAGGATTGCAAATTTATGTCTAAACCCCCACAAAAATCAAAAAATTATTTCAAATTTTTGGACTCCCTAAAATTTCAGCCCTCTCCTACAAATTCGGCTTACTTATTTATCCCTAAAAATCCTAGGGTAAAATTTGAGGAAGCCCTAAAAACTTAAAAATAATTAAAATTCTAAAAGAAATCGCTAAAAATTATAAAACCTAAAAACAGTCCTAAGAATATATTTACAGGCCTTTAGGCCTTTCCCTAACCTATGGCCTCCTTCACTTACCCCTAGGCCTGCTCCTATTCTCCCTCTCTCTTTTCTGTTGTAACCTTTCTCCCTAATTCCCTGCTGTTGGCCCTAACCACTCCTTAACCCTACCCCCTAAAGGCCTAGCATTGCCACTTTATAGGAGGATTCTCATTGGGTGATCTTCCAAACTTGAAGTTTGTTGCTCCTATAACAGACCTGCAACAGCAATCCAAAAGATAGCCATAAATCAGACATATCACTTAGTGAGTTGAAGGGTGAAATTAATGCTCAGTAGTGGGTTAATATGAAGTAATTATGGTACTCTTTACATGACTGATTAGCTTAATGTTGTGGCTGATATTTTGAGGACTGTATACATTGTTTCCTGTACTTTACTCACAGTACCTTTTTTTAAAATATATGCAATGCCACCATATTGGTGGACAAATTGTTGTACAGGCAGATACTTGGTGGCATAGTTATCTTGCAATTACTGTGAAGTGAATGGTGTTTTATATGTCAAATATTTCAATTGGACAGTAGTTCACAAACAACCTTACAATCCCACACAAGCAAAAGCATAAAATGCCCTGTTAATTGGAGTGTTGTGGTTGTTGATCTATTTGGCATACTTACTTCTTCTAAGTCATGTAACATAACGTTGATAACATACTGTGATTTGGGCACCTTGGTACCACCTGAGTTGCACTCAGTTGAACTTTCAAGTGAGCTGCCAAAGATGAACAATTAGTTGTTCAAATCCCATGTTCAAAAGTCCATCAGGCCATTTTTTGCTCTTTTTTCTTTTTACCACATGTTCATACCCCACGGGGAATTGTAATTAAATGACTTAGCACGATGAAATTATGTAAAAGGTTTGGCTTTCCTAGGACTTAGTCATTAATACATTATTCCAGGGTGTTTTTTCCTTGTTAATTATACATTGTTTTTAATGCTTTAGAATTTTCGAGTTTTTCACTAAAGCCTTCAAAGCCGGAATAATTGTCTTAGTGGTTAGGCCTTAGAAGGTTATTAAAACCTAAGTGTAATGTATATTACCATGCTAGTCATTGTTTTTGAGTCATATGAACATGTACGAAGTGCTCCATAGGTTTTTTTTTAATTTCCGAAAGAAAAAAAAAATTCATTTTTCGAGGCTTAGTTTTCAATAAGTTAATTGTAAAATTTCTCTAAGGCATAAAAGTGTGGTTAGGAGGAAAAATTGGGCATGGGGTGCTTGTTTTCTAACTCAAGGAACCCACTTAACCCCTTTCCTATGTTTTGGAGTAATGATTTATCTCCAAAATTAATTATTACTTGAGAACCCCAAAAAAGACCAAAAGATTGGATAAAGTAAAAAATTTGGCAACTCATAAAAATAAATAAACATGCTAGAAACGAGATTTTGGAGTTGGCAAAGCAAAGAGGCAAGTATTCCAATGTTCTCAATAACTAAAGGTTACTATTATCGCATAATCAAAGCAATGGATGTTTCCCTTTACTCCAAGTGGAGTGCTTTTCTCCAAGAGTGGGGCGTATCTTTCAAGAAAAGCTTTCATCTTTAGCAAGTGATTTATGAGTTGTGAATGTGTTGCTTTAGTCACTTGTTGTTTCTATTGTAAAAGCTTTATCCCAACTCATGCCAACCCAAGCAAGGCACCTCTCTAAGGCAAGTGTGCCCCCCTCTTGTGCTTGGCTTCATCTATTTAAACAAGCAAGTTCACTTCTTTTTATGAGAAGTGTGGTTCTTTTTATGAGAAGTGTGGAACCTCTGCTCGCGTGTTCTTTGTATCTATTGTTGAAGTATTGAATGAAATAAATAGGCTTTGGAGAAATACTTGTGTAGTAAATCAGTGTGTGGTGACCTTTGTGCTTTATGAGGTAAAACTGTATCAGCTACCTACTATATTATTTGATGTTTTAACTGGCCTTAGAAGCATTAATGATAATCAGTAGGAGAAAATAAATAAGTCGTTTCTTGTGTGTTTCTTATGTGAAGAAACCTCGAAGGTGTATCCTTTACTTGGTTGTATGCATGCTTCTCCAATCTCTTGCATAGGTTTTTCCAGATATAACGCTTTGGCGTAGTTCTTGTTCAAGTTGTGCAGGTATATCTCGCGTGAAGGACTAGTGGTTCTCGTTTGATTCCATCACACTTTCATGCTTCTTTAAAGAAGATTTCAATCCCTCTACTCTCCACTAGAGGACTCCATTGCCCAAGTTTTTGGAACTCGGGCTTTCTTCCTACCTTCTCTCTTTTATCATACTATTTTTCATGGTTACTTTACTTATACTAGTTGCAAAGTATTTTCAAGTTTCAAATCAGATTTAAAGAATAATTTTCTAGTATAAAATTTTAAAGATAAGATATAAGTATTTAGAGTTCAAATATTTCATTATAGATCTATCTTTTGCATCTAGAAATATTTCATTATAGATCTATCGATACTTAATGCTAGTAAATTGTTTATGCTTTTAAAGGATTAATTGGCATCTTAGTGCTACATTTGATCGTTAATTTATGCAATTTGATGAACATGTAGAAGGAAGTACTGCCGAAATTTTGATGATTCAAGCCATCCAAGACTTGCTTTTCTTGTGTACCTTTTCATCAATTATTAAAAGCTTCCAAAAACTTGTAAACGTGTTGCTCCTAATATATAAAGGACCACAAGTATCCTAAATCATTGTAATTGTCATTACTAAAAAGAGAAGCAAGTGGGAAGCCAAGTGCCCACACCCAATCCCCTTTGGGGGTAGTCGTGTCGTCTCTTTTTGTGGTTTGATTTTGTTTAGAGTAGTTGTATTATTTTTATTAGTTAATTTTTATTTAAAGTTGTTGCTTCCTTTTAAAATTAACAAATCCGACATGTTCTCGTATAGGTATTGAGATTTTTAAGCAACTACACCATTGATAAAAAAAAATTAAAAATAAACCAAGGCTTTATTCCCCGTATGCTCTTGTGAACACTATATGCCTTTGGCTAGAACGATGGGACAATCAAAAAGGGATTAAAGTGACTAGCTTAATAAGACAACCCACATAAAACAAAACTCTAAGAACTCGAGAGGTCACGAAGAGTGAATACAAAAAAGTCAAGGGGTAGCTCCAAGCAAGTTCATCCTCGTCCCGTTGGACACTTGGTAAAGTTGTTTCAACGCTCAATTCAAGGAGATGAGTCTTAGTGGGCCAAACCAAGAAGTAACCCACTCCATAATCCACTCATTTAATAATCTAAAATTTACCAACAGAGACACTGCAATACTTTAGACCACAGCAGCAACCCTCATAAACAAGCACTCCATTTCATTGGCAATGGTTATTACTATTTTTTATGTCTAAGTCAATTTTTACAATGTCATGAATGGTGTTTTATTTTAAAGTTGTTAGTATAAATTTTATATTGCACTAATATGTTGTTTTAAATTTAAATTATTTCAATTTTAACTCTTAGAATAGTCGTTTTTCTTTTCATAGATTAAACCTTAGATTATTTTCATAGGGACCAACCCCCTTGGCTTCGCTAGGAAAGAGCCTAAACGGAGGAATCAAGATCAAGTGACAACACTTGACTCTTACTTGCCCCCAAGGTTGCATCGAGTGGCTTAAAGATTTTTGCCACATGACCCCAGGTGCGAATTAGGCAGCAACACACGTGAACGCACCTATTGTTTGCTATTGAATGACTAAATAATGAGTAATACATGATAGAATTGAAACCATATACTTGCAAACTAACACTATAAATACTGACGTGTTGACATTGTTGCCGCCTAATTCGCACCTCAGGCAACCTGGCAAAAATCTTCAAGCCACTGGGTGCGACCTTGGGTACAAGCTCGAGCCAAGTGTTGTCACCTGATACTCAGCTCCTTCGTTTAGGCCAACTCCTAGCGAAGCCAAGGGGGGTGGTCCCTATGATAAGTAAAATCTAAGATTTTAACTCTACGAAAGAAATAATTGATTCTAGGAGTTAATGTAATGAATTAAAATCTTAGCAATGAGTTACTGCAAAATGAATTAAAATAACAGCATCATTGATGATTAAAACACCATTCATGACAATATGCGGAAATTGATTTAACCATAAAAATGTGAAAGACTAATGCCTTAAATATGGAGTGCTTCTGTAAAAGGGTGGTTGTTGTGGTCTCAGTGAAAATATTGCATTATCTCATTGGTACGTTTTAAGATTTATTAGATGAGTTGATTAGGGAATGGGTTAATTGTTGGTTGATTTTATTTATGTGGTAATGATCTTGATTAACTTAGAGGATGGGAACTCCCAATACCCCCGAAGGTACAAGGAGTATGTCCAAAACCATTAACCAATGCGGCTCCCCGCAAGGAATATGTGGGCTGGTTGGAGTCTCTGAGACTTGTTCAACACTACACCAACAAGGGTGTAGCCTAACGATGTCTCGAGGTCACTGCCCAGTTGTTCCCGCTTCCTTTGTGGATTTTTCCACCGCAATGGCTTAATTCGAGGCGTTGGATTTTCTCCTGGAGAGATTAATTTTTGGGAGTGGCAACTAATTAAGCTACTCACTTTAATCCCTTTCTGATACTACCAACTGATCAGACCAAACTACAGTGGAAGTAGAGCAGACGAGGATGAAGGCCTGTGTAAGTTTTAAGTGGTTTTTGAGCAAAGTTTTCTGATTTAGAAAAGGTAAATACCAAGATTCTTTTTCGAGATTCAGTACTCGAGCAAACCCTTATCCATGAACCTATAATCGAGAAAGCAAGGGGGTTTATTTTAAAATCAACAGGGCATAAAAATTGAAGTTTTTTAATTACTACACTGCTCAAATCTTTTCCCTTATGGTACTTCAGTATAGCGTAGTGGGTAAGTATTCAAATTACTTTGCAAAAAAAAAGCATTGAAATAGGAGCAAACTACACTAACACATGAAAACCACAACAAGGACGCCGACACAAACCCCCCAAGGGGGATGGGAACAACGCTCTGATGAGCCTACTCAAGCCTTATTACAATCTTGCAGAAATGAAATGAAAATGCACTTTGGTCCTTATACTTTGGATCCAAAGGCTTACAACTTGTGAAAAAACCAATGTTATGTGAAGGGAAGCTTTGTGTGTCTTCTTTTTCTTGATTGTTGCGAAAATTCGTCAAAGGTTCCTCCTCTTTTATCATAAACTTGCAAAAAACAGCAAACAAATATTAATAGATAATGCCCACACTTTGAGAGATTAAAGATAAATAAAAATAAAATAAAAATTTTAAGTTTTTCTCAAAAAATTTACTAAGTAAAAACAATTCAAACTAGCTAGAAAGTGACTGAGAAAGTAAGCTAAAAAGTTGCTTTCTCATGGTTTTTGTTTGTCTCTTATGGATGGCAAACAAATAACAGCACTTAATTGCTAGATGCGAAATTGAAATCAAATACTAAATTATAGGTTAAGTCTTTTTTTTTTCTACTAGAACATTGACTTAGACAAAAAGCTAGTATCTTAGATCTAATCTAAACTTTGCTAAACTTGATAAGATCTATAAAACAAAGGCATTCAAGATTTGTAAATATGGAATTATCTTAGAGGGGTCATCTTTCACACCAACATATGCAAATGTCAGATTGGATATAGTAGATGAGGAGGATGAAGGAGATAGCAATGGCGGTGGTGATGATTTTGATGATGTTGACATGGAGGACTATTGAGTTTTTATAGTGACAACTTCAAGCTATGACATTTTTTATGTATGGTTCTAGTATCTAGATTCTACCCTATTTTGTATTTTCCATTGGCATTCCCACCTATGGTATCTTACTATCAATGACTCAGTATCTATGTAATACAATTTAATTTTTATTACATATGATGACTTAATGAGAAATATGGCCTAGAGTTGACCAGATACATCAAAGAACCTATGAGCTGACGATACAAGATAGGATCCACCAACTCTCCCTCGTAAGCATGAATCTTCTTCCAATTGGTGACCATAGGTGTAGACATCGGCCTGCAATCCTCCATCCGAAATCTCCTCAAAATATCCACTGCATACTTTCCCTGCTCGACGAAAATATGACTAGACTCCAACAAATCTCCAATCCCAAAAAATAATGCATTAACCCAATGTCATTCATCTCATACTCTGAAGCAAGATCTCTCTTGCAAACTGCAATAAGTCTCTCCTCACTTGTGAGGAACAAATCATCCACATACAACAGAAGAATGAGCGGATCATCTCCAACCATGATGAAATAGATATTCAGATCAACTTCACTATTCTGAAAACCCATCGACAGCAAGTAAGAGTCTTCAGCTGATAAAAGGCCTTCTTCAGCCTACACGCATGAGACTCTCTCCCATGAATCTCAAAGCCCTGAAGCTGCTCCACATACACCTCCTCCTGTATGATTCCACTGAGAAATGCAGTCTTCACATCCATCTGATGGATCTTCCAACCCATTTCCGCAGCAATGGAAATCAATGATCTGATAAAAGTATAACGAGCAACCGGTGCAAAGGTCTCATCATAATCAACTTCCTCAACCTGTGAAAACCCTCGCGCCACAAACCGAGCCTTATATTTCTACACGTTGCCATCTGCAACATGCTTTACCTTGTAAATCCAACAAGAAGTCACCATTGACTTCCCCTTAGGTCTCAGAAAAATCTCCCAAACATCGTTCTTCATGATGGAATGGTACTCTTCCATCATGGCATCTCTCCAAACATGATGTTGAGAGGCCTCCTCAAAAGTAGATGGCTCTGAATCACGAAGACTAGAAACCAATGCCACACCCAACCTGTCTGACATCACTATAGCCCTAACTGGCTCCTTGGGCGTTCCAAACTCCTTAGCTTCCTTCGGGATCTCCCAAAGCCATTTAGACTTCTTCTTCCCTAAAGGTTGCTCCCAAATTGGTGTGTCATCATCTGAGGAACTCCCAGAAGTAGAAGGCCTAGAAACCTGTGTACTAGGAGCTGGTGAACCAACAACTGGTGAACTCTGAGATCCGGTAGCTCTATATGGTGAACTTGTGACCTAAGAACCAAAACTTGTCCCTAAAGAACCCGTTGGTTGAACCACTGAACCTGAAGAACATGTGCCTGTACTCTATGGTCGAGTAACCCCGAAAACCTGTGAACCTATCACATGTACTGAATGTACCTGTGTAGCTACCCGAGGTGTGGAAACCTGCTGCTCTCCCGGCACTAACTCTCTGGACTTCATGAAGGCCTGCTCCTCCTCAAATCTCACTTCCCGCCCCAAAACAATCTTCCTTAGGGCAAGAAGATAAATGTGGAAAGCGTTCAAAGTCTCATCATACCCCACAAAGATGCCTCTCTCTGATGTGGGCTTAAGCTTTGTCTTCTCAAAAGGGACATATGAAAAATTTAGGCAACCAAATATACGAAAATGACTCACCTCAAGCTTCTTTCCTGTGAACATCTCCTCGGGAGTCTTGTTCCCAAGGCACGATGGGGACTCATGTTCTAAAGGTATACAGCCATACTACATGCCTCTGCCCAAAGAAAGAAAGAAATTGATTGATCAACATTCCTCTCGCTGCTCCAACAATAGATCGGTTCTTCCTTTTTGCCACTCCATTCTACTCATGAGTGTATGGTACTGTCAACTATCTCTGAATGCCCTCTTGTCTGCAATACTCATCGAACTCCTTCAAGGTATACTCACCCATGTTATTTGATCTGAGTGCCCGAATCCTCCTCCCTTTATGGTTCTCCATAAGAGCTTTGAACTCTTGGAACCTCTGCAAGACCTCCTCAGATTTCTTGCTCCTCAGGAAGTAGATCCAAGTCTTCCTGTTATGGTCATCGATGAATGTCACATAATACTCAACACCTCTCAGAGAAACAGATGACATAGGACTACACAAATCAGAATGTATCAAGTCAAGTACTCCTGCTGACCTACTATCACAGCTCGTAAAAATAGTCTTGGTGTATTTTCCCAAAGTACACCCCCTGCATACATCACTGTGCTCGGTGTTGAACTCATGAAACCTTGTAACCATATATCTCAACATCCTCAAAGTTGGATGATGCAGATGAGCTATCCTCCTATGCCATAGCTCACAAACCTCATTGTTGTTGTTAAGTGTCAAAGCATGTTGGGGCTGGAACAAGAGCTTGTACAACTTCCCACATCTGACTCCAATGGTGTAAGAGGCAGATAGTCCTGCAGTCTTGGGAAAAACACGCACATGTCCATCTAGGAAGGACACCCCAAGACCCCTATCCTCGATCATGGAAATTGATATCAAGTTCTTCTTCAGCCCAGGTACAAACAATACGTCCCTCAAAATCATGGGACTCATGGAAGTTCTCTAAAATATAATGGTCCCATGCCCAACAGCTCTAACAACTGTGTCATCCCCCAACACAACCTCCACATCTATCCCTTCCTGTGAAAGCTCGAAGAACATCTCTCGAGCACATGTCATGTGACTCGAAGCTCCACTGTCAATATACCACATGCTGGTGGTGTATGCACTAAAAGAATGGCCAGTCAAAAAGGAATACTCCCTCTCAATATCAATATCTGCACTGGCGATGATGGATGCTCTCTCTCTATCAACATGCCCAGTACAGAGAGATAACTCTCTCTCAAATCTAGCTGTAAACTCCTCAACCTCCCCTGAAGCTATTGTTTGTTGTTGCTTCTTCTTCTTCTTTTGTGGGCACTGTCTAGCAGTGTGCCCAAGCTTCTGACAAGCAAAGCAATTTATAGTGCTCAAATCTTTCTTCTGTCCATCCTGCTGCTTAGCCCCATTCTTCTTGGGGCCCTTCTTGAACTTCTTCTTTCCCTTGGCAGTCAAAGCCATATTCTCCTCATCCTCCCTACTAGTAGAAGAGTTTCCCTAAACAAGACCTCTTCGGGTCTCCTCCTGAACAAAATCATCCCAAAGTCTGTCCCAAGAAGGCAAGTTCTCCCTGGCTACTGTAGCCTCCACAAAAACAACCCAAGGCTTTTCAACCCCATTCAAAGTTGTTTGCACTAGCTCACAACCAAAAACAACCTCCGCCACTGTTGCAAGCTCATCTCTTACTTGAGAGATCCTAGTAAGGTAGGGAATCACTCTCTCAGCTTTGGCCATCTTGATACTATTCAATTTCTCTCTCAACACCATTTTCCTAATCTCATTTGAACTTTGAAACAAGATGGTCAAAGCATCCCACGTTTGAAAGGCACGAGTTTTACTAGAGATGTGTGGGATGAACGTGATCTTTAACTACATCTAGAATGATTCTTCTAGCCTTAATGTCCTTGTTGAAGGCAAAAAGTACTTGTGCATCGGAGGAAGCAGGAACAACAATAGGATTTGTTGTTGTATTGTTAACCAATTCATCCCATAATTCGTTTTCCACCAATATAAGCACTAGTCTAGCTTTCCATGGGACAAATTCTCAGCCCCGTCAAGCCTATCCTCCAACCTAAGTCATGTTGTCATTTTAATGCAAAAACTCAAGTCTCAACAAAGTGTTGCCCACTGATAGAAGAATTCTCTGAAGGTCTGAAATTTTTCACTGTGCAAAAATTGTGCTCCTCTAACAAAGCTCTGATACCATGTAAAAAAATTTTAAAATTCTCAATCCCCCAACCTGGTTTCAACCACCATTGTCATCATTGTTTAATGCCCAACTCAATTTATTGTCTGCTGCAAATTAAGTTATTTCTCATAAACAATTTATGACTGAAACACAAGAAGAATTTTTTACTATTATAATGAGCAGCAATTAAAAAACACATTCACACATAAAAAAATCAGACTCAAGAATTCTTGGTCAAAAGACCCAGGAAAAACCCCAACCTCCGAGGAAAAACTGTGAGAGAAATTCTTTATTTATTTTCTAATAGTGCAGCAGAAAGCCAAAAACCTCAGTCACAACTTATCTCAACCAGACGATTAAAATCAGCCTCGAAATTCGTGCCTACATCAAAAAAATCAATCCCGTAAATTTATGTTTACAACCTCCTCGAAAAATGTGCTGCTACAGGATTGTATGGACAGGATATACGGCCGGTACTGTATGGCCACTGCCTCGAAATTCGTGCCCATCTCTCTGCCTTGAAATCTGTGCCATGTACGGACAGTACCATACAGCTGCAATTAATGCTCTTAAATGATGCCTAGAAATTTGTGCCAAGAAAAAAAATACTTCAACTGCGTTTTCTCTCCTTAAAAATTCAACTTTTTCAAAATGAACAAAAATGTGCCTCTTCACATGGAAAAATTCCTTTTAGGTAAAAAAGGTTGTGATAAAATCACTTTTCTCCACAAATTAAAAATTAATTCACTCACATTTTAATTTTTGACATAAAGTACACTTTAATCACTAAAGTGCATTTAATGCTCATCTCAAGTCACTAATATAAAGTCCATGTGACATGACCCCTTTTCCTAGTGACATTAGGCATAAGTCACAAAGGAGAACAACTCCCAAGGTATAAAAATTCAACAGCTCTTAGGCTCTAGTTTGGTTCTCTTCTCGTCTAGACTCCAGGCATATGTGGTAGAACCAAACAACTTAAGATTGTTGACCCTGGGCATCCTCTGAGACCATGCTTCCTCAGGGGTCTTTTGCTTCACCACCATCATTAGAGATATGTTCAACAAATATACTGTTGTCAACACTACCTCAGCCCAAAACTTGTTGGGAACAAACCTATTATGCATCATACATCTGGCTATCTCTGTAATTATGCACTTTCGTCTCTCAACCAGTCCATTCTGTTGTGGACTGTAAGGTGTAGTAGTCTTTGGATCCCATGTTTAGCACAAAAATGTTTGGAGTCATTGGAGCAAAATTCTCCACCATTATCAAACCTACGAGTGGTTATTGAACAACCAAACTTTTTCAACTAATGCTTTGAAATTTTAAAGCTCGTTAAACACTTTAGATTTCAGCTTTAAAAATTACACCCACATCTTCTTACTATAGTCATCAACAAATAGAAGGAAATGCCCGGCACCGATGATTGAGGTTATGTTCATTGGTCCATACATGTATGTATGAACCAACTGAAGGACTTTGCTTGCTCTCCAAGCTTTTCCTTCATCAAATGGCATTCTATGTTGCTTCTCTAACTGGCAAGCTCTGCATACTCCCTGAATCTTCTATTGGATGTCCATATACCAAATTCTCTCAACCCAACTAAGAGAGGTAGGTGAGGTTGGGTTGCCCATACCACTGATGCCAAAGTGTACTAATGTTTGATGCACTCTTAGTTGTTAATTCATGCTCACTGACCTGTCCATTGTCGACTAGTCGAAATAGTCCATGTTCCTCCACACCATTTGCAATGGTGTTCTGGGTTTCCTTATCAACCAAATAGCATTTGTGATCGCTAAAGTTGACAACAAGTTGGGGACAGTGTCTCATAATATGACTAACAAATAGCACATTAAGATCCACACCTAGCACATAATGAGCATTAAGAAAAATGAGCATGTTACCTCCAAAGGAAATCTAAACATTTCCTTTTCCAGTGACAATGTACTCTTACCACCACTGCAGATTATCGAATCCTGACAGACATTGGGAGCGTACACTCTGAACCATTCCTGTCTGTTTGTGAAATGGCAAGATGCACCTGAGCCAATGTATTAAGCAGATGACCTAGGTTTGGCCACTAGTTGCTTAGCCATGAAAGCATAGAAGGTTGACCCCTTCTCCTGTGTGTGTTCTACAACATGAGCCTTCTATTGAGACACTCCCTGGTTGGTTTTCTGTTCAGCCAACCTCTTTCTGCAAAACTTCTTCATATGGCCAATCTTGCCACAATAGTGACAAATGATGCTCTTCTGACTCTTTGTGACATCATCTATGTTGGCCTATCCTTTCTTCTTTCCCCATTTACCTTTTCCCTTGAAATTGGAAGCAAAGGCCTATTCCAAACTCTCTTTCTCACTACTACTACCGAACCATTTCTTCCATTTGTCCTGCTGTAAGAGCTTGGTGCAAAGGTCATCGAACTTCAGGTCAATATTTGTAGAGGTGATATTCAGAGTCTTAATAAAATGCTCATAAGCACATGGTAAACTTTTCAGCGCGATTACCACCATGTCTTCTTCTTCCATCTTGTGATCAATGGAGGCCAGTTATTCTTCGATATCCTTGATCTTGAGTAAGCGTTCTTGTAATGATGCACTCTCATCCATCGTGATTAAGAACAACATGTTCTTCGGGAAGAAGGATCCACCCTTGTCTGAGGTCTCATGCAAATCTTTCAACTGCTTCCAAATCATTGTTGAAGTCTTCCTAGTCTAGATCTCAGGAAGCATGGCATTTGTCGTGGGCAGTTTAACCAGCACTACTGCTTCTCTGTTTCATTCATTAAACTTGTCCTAATCTCTACCTATAACTGTGGGGTTAGCATCCTTACCTAGGACAATATAGCCAGGCATCTGTACTCAAAATAGCCAACATACATTGCTTCCACGTATTGTAATTCTTGTCAGAGAACCTCTGGCTTGGTTCTAACATAATGTTGGTCAAAGTGGCCATATTGATAAGTCTCAAATGGACGACACAATTACCGAAACAAAAGAAAATGCTGAAAAATACTTGGCAAAACCCTGTATACTGGTTGTAAATAATTGTAGCAGCCATGTATCGTTGGTCAATCCACAGATTTCTGATAAATATACCCTCAAACAGTCCAAAAATATGCAGATCTAGGCATATCTACTCACAAACAACCTCGTGAACCCCCGATCTGGATTCTGTACTCAAAAATAGCTATAAAACACACAAATGTAGACAGATTTGCTCACAAACAACTCAGAGATAGTCAAATCAGCCCCAAAATAATTTAGTTCTCTGTAAATCTGCTGAATAATCCAAAATCAGCAGCTAAAATATCCAGGTTAATAAATCTAGGCACCAATTCACATGAGAACAGATTCAATCTACTCATAAAATTGTCAGATTGGACAAATAAAGGAGAAATTTCAACAATTAACTGTCAAAATCAGTCAACTATATAATCAAAAATTGAGCGAATTGATCAGTTAGGAGACTAGATCTCAATTTTGTACGATTGTACAGCTAAGAAATAAAAAGTACGGCAAAGTTTGACTAAAGTACTGCATTCGTACATCCTAACTGTTGTTGTATGAAATGTACAACGGCTGGTTGCTATAGGACGATGTACTGTGGCGGCAATTGCTGTACATTGGCTGCCTCTTTTCCCTTTCTTTTAATAAAAAACAGCCCAGCTGTATGTAAAAAATTCCAATATTCTCGACGTACCCTCAGGTAGAAGGGTTCCAAAGAAAAAAATTGACCTTGCTTCATAATAAAAAAACGAAATAGTAGCTGGTTTTCCGTGAAACTCTTTCAGCTCTTTGATGAGCTACGCTAGTGATCCCTTGATCCATCTCTACCAGCAGCAGTGCCTAGGTCTTCACACTCGCCATGTCTCCAAGACTCTACTTGAACTCTAAAACCATATCATGAAAATCGAACACATAAAAAGACCAAGTAATAACTCGGAGAGACATTGTATTCTATTCTTTTGATGAGAAAGCATCTGACAAATGCATTCATTAACAGTGGAAATATAACAACGTGCTTCAGATCTGATGTTTCATCTAGGCATGCCAAACCACTCAACATTTCATCCTTGTTCTCCCAATAAATCAGCATATTAAAAACACCGATGAAACTTGCTAAAAACACATGAAAACCAGATCTAAAAATCAGATTTGCAAGAAGAGAATTTATGACAACTATATTACTGTGATATTATTCTGAGTCTTCTTTTTCAAAACATCCATATTTTTCAGATATATATACTTTCAAATTAAGCAAGTGTTTGGTAGAATTACAACTAATGCAAGATTGACGTTTAGAATCACTAATTGAAGAACTGATGAACACAAACTGACTTGGATGCCAAACAGTCTGTTGTGTATTTCATGAAACGGTGGGTAAATTATTATGAATCTGGTCTAAATATTGCGCTCATAAAAAGGATAGAAAATATGACAGTATTCAAAGTTGTCAGGCCAAAATTTTGGGAATATTGTCACTGTGAAGTAAAAATAGACAAAAATGCAAATTGAAATAAGACGAAAGTGTGCATGCTTATACAGGGCAACAAATTATAGTTGTGAATTAGGTGACAAGACATGTAATATCAGATTTGTCAGGCAGATTTCCCCCAGATGAACTATAGCAGAATACTGAACTGGGTGAGAGCACATGCAACAAAGCATCAGTAAAGCAGATTTAATGTAAGTTGGCATGCAATACAAAAAAAAGTAATCTTTATAAGTATGATATACTCAACTGTTACGCAAATAATAAATATGTAATATAATCGTGTAATCTTTAGTGAGTGCATACAGCCGAATAAACAGGTGTTTCAACTAACGAATTGAATTTCAAAAACAACAACAAAGTAAACATCTGAATTCCTGGAATATTGGAATAGTATTAATTATGCTTAAAATGAAAAGAGCCACAGAAGATGAATAATTACCAGGTACACATCCATAATGGATTGAATCAGAAATACGTGCACTATTGACTTGAGAACCACCAGGGCATATACAAAATTTTGAAATGTAGAATTGCTTCTGGTAAACAAGCTCTCCAATCGCCCTACTAATACGATTATTGCTAACAGCAAGTTCAGTATCATTCTCCCATAAACGCGCTAGAATGACTCTGATCCGAGAATTCCGATGACCAGCCCAAAAACCGAGGATAGTCCTGAACATGACACCAACACTTATATCAAGGAAATTGACATTTATAGCTCTGAAATCATAAAAAGCATCAGTATATTCCCAAAAAATCATGGAAGTAGGTGTGGAAAATAGAACAAGACAACAGTGGAAGATGGAAACAGAGCAAGACAACAGTGGGCCATGGCAATGATGCTGCATTAGGCTCTTCTTGAGTGACCCTCCATGTCTTGTCTTCAACATGTAGCATCCAACATTCATGAATGTTAGTCTCAACTGTTCTTGTGAGATTTGTATTTGTCTATTTGTCAACTTGAACAGGTCTTCCCTTTCAACTTTTGTAAATTGTGTGCAAGAAATTCCATAAAAATCCTTGGCAATTTTTTAAAACAGCATAATAGTATATTCAGTGACCAGACCCGATTTAGAAAAACTTCTGACAAGTAAAAGAATGACAATTATGGTAATATACACTATTAAGCAAGCTTGAAAAAATCGCCGCAAAATCGGCAAAAATCGGAAAAATCACGATTTTTTCCTCAGGCCGATTTTTTGCCAAGGAAAAATCGCGATTTTTTAAAAAAACTTGGAGGGGCGATTTTTTCTAAAAAAGCGCCAAGTGTTGAAGGTATGTGCATTTTATCCATTGTTTTTTTATCTTTTGCCATGGACTGTTTGAAAGATTTTTTGCATATTTGTTTTACTATTTCATTGCCTATTTCTTGTCTATTTCTTTGCTATTTGTTTTTACTATTTTGCCATTGATTTCCATGCCCCAAAAAATGAAAAACAGTCCCAATGTAAATGGGGGTTTTAAAAAATTAGAATGGAAAATAGCATGCTTGTTTTTTTACTTCTTAGCAAGCCTGACAAGAGACCCATGATATTTTCCCGTAAAAGGGGAAGAGGGCATTGATATTAGATAGCTAGATGCTAGTTTTCCTAAGATACATTTATATATGTTATGTCATTTTGTATTGTTTAAACTTTATACACTTTTGAGTCCTTGATTGGACAACTATGATGTTTCAGACTTTCAGTATCAACTTTGATGTATTGTTTTATATTTGGCATGACTACATGATGATGATATATATCAGTGCTTTCTTCATATTTATGTTCCAATATGTTTTTCTGATGTTATTATTGCTTTATATGTTTAAAATTCTAAAAATAATGCATGTATTTTCTATTTTTTAATGTTTGCCAACTTTTGCCGATTTCTCCCGATTTTTTCGCCGATGTTACCGAGAAGTTGTAATCAAGACCCTCGCCGATTTTTTGCCAAGGCCGAGTTTTTCAACATTGCTACTAACTAATAGAATGACAAATGGGACTAATTAAGTACAACATGATTAGAAAAAAACACAAGAAACATAACCTTCTTCCTCCATGAAAGACCAGAGATCAGTTTGAATGTGTCAGAAGATAAAATAACATAATTTTATTAATCTCCAACAAATGACTACTAAAGTAGGTCAATCGGAGAGCAAAGTAAACAAAATGAAAAATGAGGAAAAATGAAAGCATGAATTTTGTATGAAAGGATGTGTCATAAGTGAGTTATGAATTTGTTTCCCCAATGTAAGAAAATATCTCCAATTTAAAGGGGAAGTTCTCATAATGACGAGTGGAAGAGGTTAAAAGTTTGTGTTTTCTTTCTTTCGTCCCTTTTCCCTGCTGATCCATAGCCCCGCTCTTCCTCCTAGCAAGTCAGCCCCTTGAGCACTTTTTAATATTTATAACGTTTTATTTTTTTAGCCTTTGTACATAGCTATTATGCACCACGGTGACGTTACCATATGGTATCTAGGAAACATAAACCATGATGTAAACACCTACCACTCTCTAGTTGGGTCTTTGCCTTGGTATCCAGACTAGGAATATGTACAGGATAATCAGTAATCACAACACTTAAAACAAGTTCATAAAGAATGCCGCTAACCTTTCTATACATGACGAAGTGAGTATAACACAAAATCTAAAATATATTGAGCAAAATATACACAGAAATATATAGGCTGGCCTTGGTCTGTGAGTGTACCGCAGCTATCACAGGCTCAATTATCAGTGCATTTTGTTATAATATCTACCTGTTGCTGCAAGAGTTCCTCCCCAAAACACCTCTAGCATCCTGTAGCAGTGTGTAGCAAAAGGTTGAGGGTGCACTCTTCAGGCATGTATGTACCAGATCTGGAGTTTCCCCATTGTAACTCTTCTTATTTTTAGAACTAAAGTTATATTTCTATATGACTGTTTATTTTAATTTTTTAGTGCATTTACTATTCCAGTATTATTAAGTCAAAGATGACAGTTAGAGGAGATGATGTACATGAGTTGGCCATTATTAGAGTGGGTAAATTTCCCTAGGAAGGGTAATGCATGTTTTCCCTTGGGTGATCTAATCTAGGCATTCCTCCTCATGCAAGCAAGGTGCATTCTCCTAGGCATCTAACAATTTGATCAAGTCCTCTTTGAATGTAACACGTTGCCCTCTACTTCTGCTATAAAATCAAGGCTTAACAAGTAGTTTATACCTGTTCAGGTTTTCAGCTTCAGTAAGTAGAAGTGATTTTATTGAGCAAGTTGTTCTATTGATTTATTTGCCTGAATTAATGAGAAAGCGATTGCAGGTTTGTCAGTTCATTTAGTTTTTGCTGTTCATATTTTTTTCAGTGTGATGTGTTTCAGTTTTTAAGCACAGATTATATTTGCAGCTTTGAGAGTAGGTTAAAGATTTTAATTTTTAGCTGTTAGGGCTTTAATCTGAGTACAGTGAACTATTACCATCAGCTGAATATTTTAACATGGTATCAATGTATTATCTAGAACCTTTTAGGAATCCATGTATGGATAGTAAGGCTTCTACATGGGATAGGGAGTTGTCAGAAGGTTTTAGGAATGGGACGCCAAGATCCATGCTTGAGAAAAGCAGTTTGGACCTGTGATAGGTTGTTTTTGGTTGCCGATTTGTTCTGCCTGGTAGTGTGTTCCATGAGCAGCAGTATGACTGCCTTCAGTCTCACAGATATTAAGAAAGGTTGGAAGTCCCTCCCAACTTCGTACAGGGGACGTGTCATGTTTAGGTGCTTTTGGAGGAGCATAATGTTTGGCATCTTGTAGAAAAGAGGGTTACAATTCCTACAGATATTGCTTTGTTGGCAAAATATACTAAAAAGACATCCAAAGAGAACGAGTCATCCACAACTCGGAGAAGAACCACCTAATCCCTCACATTACCTGAATGAAGAATGGGAAGGACGTGTTTGATGCTCTAATCACCTATTATCAGAGTGAGAACATCCAAAAGATGCTTTTAAGGAATAAGCATAGGGCCACATGATGCTCTAATCACCTATTATCAGAGTGAGAACATCCAAAAGATGCTTTTAAGGAATAAGCATAGGGCCACATGATGCTCTAATCACCTATTATCAGAGTGAGAACATCCAAAAGATGCTTTTAAGGAATAAGCATAGGGCCACATGATGCTCTAATCACCTATTATCAGAGTGAGAACATCCAAAAGATGCTTTTAAGAAATAAGCATAGGGCCACAGAGATAAGGAAGACAGATAATGTACCCAGTTATTTGATGAAAATTATCGAACTCCATGATCAACTTGTAGTAGTTGAAGAAGAGGTCAAGAGTGAAGAGTCAGTGACTCAGTACCCACTGCCTTAAATGGGTTTTCATCTGCTTGGCAGCCTCTTGTCCAGGCTGTCTATGCCTGATATAAGCATCCCTACTTTGAGAAGCAATGCGATGATTTCATTCAGGAGGAGATGAGATTGGAGATAATTGAGGTGTTGAGGACAAAGAGCATTATCTATCCCTCATTAATGAGATAAAGAATAGCAGTATTAAGAAAGGAGAACCCAAGAGGGGTCAGAACAGAAAGGATGATGGATCAAATTCTTCAGACAAGGGGAAGAAAGACTCGAGTAGCATGAAGTGTTTCAACTTTCAAGTGCCACAAGATGGGCCACTGTACATCTCAATGTTTTGAGAGGAAGAAAGCAAAGCAGCAGCAACAATAGTTTGCAAGGAGTGTATAAACTTCAGCTGGATCAGGTGAGTTAGCATCCAGACTTGAGACAACTTTCTCCATTGTATCGTGCCTTTCCACTAACACTATTTCTGGTGTAGGGTGGCATGTGGACAGCAGAGCAATAGCATCTAGACTCATGACATTTGCCAAGAAGGCTCTAAGCAGATTGCACGAATATGAGGATGGAATACAGGTTGAGTTGGGCAACGATGCCACTTGTCCATTGATGGAACTGACTGTCTTCTTACCCATGCCTTCAGGTGATGTTCTAGAGCTAGATGATGCCTTGTTAATGAGGGTCTTCTTTTAGTCTCTTGCATGACAGATTTACAGTTTGGGGTTGAGTTTGATGGTCAGCAAGTGATTATTAAAAAACACAGCCCTGAAACTGATTAAGTTTTGGCCAGAGGAGATCGAGATGTGACCTTCACAGGCTACTTATTGATCCATTTGAGCAAGTATGCTGGGAGTCCATGATGGAGGAGTATCCATCCAGCTTTGTGGAAACAATTTCAAAACCTATTGTGGAACCAGGGATTGATTCCATTCATGCTACTCATAGGAGTATTGAAGGGTACCAGGAACAAATTGTTGCCAAAGAATTCCTCAGCATGAGGAAGTTAACCTCAATGAGACTCTTGATCCAATTGGCAAAGGGATCTCCTAGAAAGAGAGTGTTGATCTTATTCAGACTTTTGTTTCAACTGTTGGAGGTTTTGAGGAGCATGGATAAGATAACCATGATTTCGTATTAAAGATGGCCCTTTATTAGAGATGACCCTATATTATGTTGATTTCAGAGCAGCATCGAGAGCCATTCCATGAGAGAATGGAAGCACCTGGTCAGTTACCAGGAGTTAATCAACATAATTCAGTCTGGGACTCAAGCTCGGCCTAGGGCTGAGAGCCACTCTTTAAGAATGGAGGCACTTGGTCAGTTACCAAGAAGTTTGCAGCTGCGAGAGCCATTCTCAGGGAGGATGGTACCCTAGTTAGTTAACTAGGCCAGAGTAAGACCCCAGAAGGTACCCTAGGGCCCCTAGTAGTCCCTTGGGGTTCTTGGTTTGGGACCAAGCAAGTTGATGCCATGGCAAAGTCCCTAACATATGGTTAGGGGCCCTACATGTCTTTCGGGTATTATGGTCTAGGACCATACAGTTTCTTGGACACGATGTCCAAGCAAATCCTACAGGTTGAGACAAAGACTACCTGGTCTGGGACCAGGCAGATTCTTGATCTAAGAACAAGAAGTTCCTGTAGGTACATTCCTGGTCAGTTAACCAGGTGGATCTTGGTCAAGTTGACCAAGATGATGATGTGTGATGTCCTCTCTCCTAATCAGTTATTGTTGGGTTGTTTCTCAAGGGACTAGCCACCCCTTGATGATGTCACTAGCACTTAACCTCTAGGAGCAGTAATGAGGACGAGAGGATCACATTATCCAGTTTGGATTTTCTCCTTATACAGCGATGATAAAGATGCATGAAACAAATGTGACAATATACCTTGAGAGAGAAAAGAGTAAAGTCCTTGGTCTTGTCGTTCCTAAGGGTAAAAGGGGTTGTTTGTCCACTTTTATGGCACACTTGATTGTTGATTTTTTTACCTAGGAAAGTGTTACCCTAGTGACTTTTTCCTAAGTCAAAAAAGGGAAAATTTAAGTGACCCTTACAATTAATAATTTGAGATGAGTTTTAATTTTCATTTTAGAGAATAAAGTGACTTTTTGATCAATTTAAGTGAGGTGAGTGAAATTAATTTTGAAGAGAATTAAAGTGCATTTAATCTCATCCATCCATCTAATTTATTTTGGGCCCTTGGATTAGATGACCATTCAACTTCTTCACTTAGACACCAAAAAGGCAAGGGAAGGCTTTAGAGTCTCATTCTGAATTTTTCCAAGAGAAAATTTGCAGGCAGAGAGAGAAGCGCAAAAGGCACGATTCCCATGACCGTACAGCAGCACTGAACATTTTTTCGTACAGCACACACCTTGAGGCAAATTTTGGGCACGAATTTCAAGGCAGTTTTCCTAGGCACTGAATTTGAGGCAAATCGTACAATCCATACAATTACATACACTCCGTACATTGGGCACAAAAATCAAGGAAGTCTGTACGGTACAACAATGGGCACAGAAATCAAGGCAGTTCGTACAATCAATTTTGCACGATTTTCAAGGTAGCTAGTTGGCAAAAACATTTATTGTAAAATTTCTGAATTCAGTCAATTTGCTGAGCCCTATGGTTGAGATAAGTTTATCTCTGTTTTTGTTGTACTTTACTTTTATTGCAGAAAATAAAATTCTCTCTCTCTCTAGTATAGGTTTTCCCTAGAGGTTGGGGTCTGGGTCATTTGACCAAAAATCTCTGAGTCTGATTTTTCATGTGTTAATGTGTTTTAGTACTGCTCATTTAAAGTCGTAAAAAATTATTCTTGTGTTTCAGTCATAAATTGTTTATGAGAAATGACTTAATTTGCAGTTGAGAGTAAAATGGGTTGGGCATTAAACAATGATGAAAATAGTGGTTGAAACCAGGTTGGAGAATTGTTGGAGTTTATGCAACTTTAGAAGCTATTCTTATTGTCCTCCTTCGGAAGTTGAACTTGTTGTAATCATTCATACAAACCCTAGAAAGAACAATGTAAGCCTTGGAGTGAAAAGCCAACAATAAAAGAATAAAATATAAATTATGAAATATAAAATTATATTGCTCCCCCAAGTGAAGTCGGCCCCAGTTAATTTATGGGTGGGAAAACAGTATAAATAGGAGGCACCCCTCCTCATTATTACACACAACAGCAGCGCAGCAGCAGAAGTGAAGTGCGCAGTTTTTGGCAGACTGCAGCTACACAACAGCTCAGAGAAGTTCGCATACACTGCAGAAGAAGACTATTTTCAGGGTTTCAATCTTTGGAAAGTATTTCCATATTTTTCTTTTCTTTCTTCATTGTACTCTGATCTCATAATTATTATCTCTAGAGGAAGGTTGTTGGGTTTTCTCCCAATCGGGTTTCCCAGGTGAAAAATACTTGTGTTATTGTTTTGTGCTTTGTCTATCTTCTAGTGATCCTATTGATAAATAAAATTAAGATATACGGCTATAATATTAAAAAATTCGAACATGGTATCAAAGCAGTGCTAGAAGAAGCCAATGCCAGAACTCAGTCGACAACCTGTCGAAACTAGGGTTTCATCTTTCAAGGTCTTCACTCAGCCTTTTGGCAGGAAAAAAGAGCCTTGGGAATTTCGCTCTAAGGAGGGCGCATCTTTTGGTGAAGACATAATTCAATTATGAGAATTTTCAATTTTGACCTAATTCTGCAGCTGCAACAGAAATTAGGGTTTCCAGTTTTGAGCTACTTTTTCCACAGTTTTGGCTTGACTCTACCTCTACTCAACTCGCCTCTCTAGGGTGCATTTATCAGTGGAGTCAGTTTTCCAAAACTCCAACTTTCATTTTTGACCTAGCCTCTACTGGGGTCTCAGATCTAGATCTGCAGTCAAGATGATCAGAATGAAGGTTGAAGATCGTTTGGAAGGGGCTTCCAATTTCATCCTCTGGAAGTCTAGGGTTTTTCTTCTACTAGAAGAAAATGACCTATTACAGTTTGTAAAGGCAAAGGTCCCAAAACTAGAAGCCACAGAAGACAAACCTCGCTGGAGAAAGGATGATACCAAAGCAAGGAGGATTTTAGTGGACTCAGTTAGAGATCACTTGGTTCCTCGGATCTCAGAAAAGACGATGGCGAGGAGGATGTTCAAAACTCTAAAGAAGTTATTTGAACATAGTAGCATCAATGTGACTCTCACATTGTGGAATCAACTGTCGAACATGAAGATGACGAAGTGCGAGGATATTCCCTCATATTTCATGAGGATCACCAAGCTCCAAGACAAGCTAAAGTCCAATGGAGAAAATCTTAAAGAAAAGGATCTCGTTATGACCACCTTAAATGGTCTCCCACAATCTTGGGAGTCTTTTATCCAAACTATAAGTGGTTGGACCAAGTTGCCCAAATTTGATAAGCTATGGGCAGAATGCATTCAAGAAGAAACAAGAATTGCAGCATGCCAAAGACTTCATGGCACTCAACCAGAGGAAAATCAAGTGTCTGTGTCTCATGCCAAGAAAGGCAAGGGAAGGGGAAGGAAGTCCTTCAATCACAAGTACCAAGATATGAGATCAAGTCCTCCCCCAGATAAGAAGAAACAAGAGAAGAAGGACTTATCTCAGATACAATGCTACATGTGCAAGAAATACGGTCATTATGCCAGTAGCTGTCGAAGTTCAATCAAAAGGAAACATGAAGCTTCAACTGCTGATGTAAAAGAAGACCCTCCTCACAAGGAGCCAAGGAAGGATGATCGTTTGGAGTTCTTCTTCTAAAAAATGATATGAAGATCCAGATTGTGATGATCGTCAAGCAAGCATATGAATACTAGCGGACCCTGACAGTGGGAGCCCACCCTCTAGAATGCAGACTCCTTTATAACTTGTCATGCTACACAACCCATCTAGAATGCAGATTCCTTTATAACATATTGAGTAGTACACACTCTTGATGATATTGCTATAATGGAGACCATAAGCATCCAAATAATGGCCTTACGTGTGTTGTGTCAAAGCATTGACTAAAAGGTTTCCTACATTATTTTGTTAATACATTGATTATGAAACATTGCTAACCATCTGATGGGATTTGACTTGTAGGGAATGCCATGATCTACAAGGACAAGTGATCCCATTGATATACGGATGGAACGAAAGCAGAAAGCCTCTAGAAGCATGTATTATGACTCTCGGACCCAGAATAATCTCATGCAGAGATTTGGTGATCAGAAGCAGAAAGCTTCTACAAATGTCGATTTATATGTTTCTTCAACAATATTTACTCAACCGACTTCTGAGAGACAGAGGGAGTTATCCCTCAAAGACAAGGATTCTAGTCTATTACATATGATAGAAACCTGACGACACTAATGTCGTGACTCGGACAAGACAATTAAAGGATCCTTGATGAACCTGGTCGTCACCAGAATGGACAATTACTTTCTAGTCTACATTCACATGCCCAAGTTAAAACCTTCAGGCAAGAAGGAAACATTCGTGGGATATCGCAAATCTTCAAAGGATTATAGAATATACATCCCAGGATCAATTCAAATCGAAGTCAGGGAGGATGAAACCTTTGAAGAAGAAATGGCTATCCAAAAAGGAAGAGGATCAAATATGGAGATCAATGACGATGAAGTGATGAGATCATTTCCCCCTCCAAACATTAAGAGGGAGTCTGGAGAAATGAATAAATCGATCAGTTCCATTGATCCAATTGAGCCAGATGATGCTCCCACAGATATGGCAGTAAGCTAGAAAAGACCTAGATGGGTGCAACAGATTTTGCGGAATGCAGAAGAGCATGAAACTCCACATGGAGCAGATACAAGGCTAGATTTGTTGCCAAAGGGTTCTCTCAGAAAGAGGGAGTCGATTATGATGAGACATTTGCTCCTGTGGCTCGACAGAGTTCCATCATATCGATCATTTCTATTGCTTTAGCTGTGGGATGGAAGTTGCATCAGATGGATGTCAAAACAGCCTTTCTCAATGGTATTATTGAGGAAGAAGTATATATTGAACAACCAGAAGGGTTTGTTGTCCATGGAAAGGAGTCTCATGTATGCAAGCTAAACAAGGCTTTATATGGACTCAAGCAAGCACCCCATGCTTGGTATGGACAAATAGAAGGATTCCTGGTGAGTCTGGGATTCACCAAGAGTGATGCAGACCCCAACCTTTACTACAAGGTTGTGAATAATGAGCCACTGATTTTGGTAATATATGTTGATGACTTGTTTCTTACCAAAAATGAGAAACTTATCTTATGGCATAAGAAGAAACTTGCCTCTGAGTTCGAAATGAAGGATCTTGGATTGATGCACTACTTCTTGGGATTAGAAGAATGGAAGAGGCAGAAAGAGATTTTCCTAGGACAAGAGAAATACACCATAAATATACTGAAGAGATTCGGAATGTTGGACTGCAAGTCCATAGCTACTCCGATGGATGCAAACTTGAATAAGTTGAGGGATTATACTTTTGATTCAAATTTGATTAATCCCACCATGTATCACCAGTTGATTGGGTCCTTGATGTATCTAACGAACACCGGACGAGATATTTGTTTTGTTGTGAATGTTCTCAGTCAGTTCATATGAGAACCAAGGCAAATTCACTGGATTGTTGCAAAACATGTGCTCAGATACTTACGTGGCACTATGGGATATGGTCTATGATATGATTTAGAATGTGACTTGAAATTGCAAGGGTTTACAGACTCAGATTGGGTCAGATGCTCTACTGATAGGAAGAGCACTTAAGGATGTTGTTTCAGTCTGGGTTCTGCAGTTATTTCCTGGTGCAGTAGGAAGCAGAACTCAGTAGCTCTCAGTACTACAGAGACCGAATATATGGCTGCTAGTTCAGCAACCCGAGAAGCAATTTGGCTTCGTAAACTTCTTGCAGGATTGTTTGGCCAGATTCCAAAGCCAACCGTGATTCACTGTGATAACCAGAGTTGTGTGCAGATGTCGAGGAATCTTGTATTTCATGACAAGTCAAAGCACATAGAGATTCGGTATCACTTCATATGTGATATGGTGCAGAAAGGTGCGATCGAGCTACAGTATATTCCGACAGATGGCCAAACTGCAGATGTTCTCAATAAACCTCTTCTCAGGGTGAAATTTGAATACTTTCGCAGAAGACTTGGAGTAGAAGAGAACGTATCCCTCCTTGAGAGGGAAAGATGACTTAGAGACACTCACTACTATACGCTTGCCTAGGTACCTCTGCTCGTCCAGGTTCTCAACCAAGTATGGGAGAAATCCCATCGACATATGAGACAGACAAGTAGTAGAGGGTCGGGTTCACACAGGTTCCTCTGCTCATCCAGGTGCTCAGCCAGGTATGGGAGAAATCCCATCAGCAAATGAGCCAAACAGGTAGTAAATAGTCGTGTTATTGCACATGTACCTCTACTCGTTAGGGTTCTCAGCCAGGTATGGGAATACCCCATCGGCAGATGAGACGAACAAGTAGTAGACAGTCGTGCACGTGTGCTCATCCAGGATCTCTAGCCAGGCATGGAAGTATTCCATCGGCAGTTGAGACAGATAGGTAGCAAAATATTCTCTCTCAGACATCCAGATAGAACAAAGCCATAAAGACAACTTTCAGTACGTTTAGAGATGATGGAGACAGTATAGATGTACAAATGAAACCCAGATGATCATGATGTTGATGAAGACCGAAGAATACCTTCCTTGTTGAGAGGGAGTGTTGGAGTTTGTGCAACTTCAGAAGCTATTCTTATGGTTCTCCTTCGGAGTTGAATTCGTTGTAATCATTCATACAAACACTAGAAAGAACAATGTAAGCCTTGGGGTGAAAAGCCAGCAATAAAAGAATAAACTATAAATTATGAACTTTAAAATTATATTGCTCCCCCAAGTGAAGTCTGCCCCAGTTAATTTATGGGTGGGAAAATAGTATAAATAGGAGGCGCCCCTCATTATTACACACAACAGCAGCGCAGCAGCACAAGTGAAGTGCGTAGTTTCTGGCAGAGTGCAGCTACACAGCAGCTCAAAGAAGTTCGCATACACTGCAGAAGAAGACTATTTTCAGGGTTTCAATCTTTGGAAAGTATTTCCATATTTTTCTTTTCTTTCTTCATTGTACTCTGATCTCATAATTATTATCTCTAGAGGAAGGTTGTTGGGTTTTCTCCCAATTGGGTTTCCCAGGTGAAAAATACTTGTGTTATTGTTCGGAGCTTTGTCTATCTTTTGGTGATCCTATTGATAAATAAAATTAAGATATATTGCTATAATATTAAGAAATTCTAACAAGAATGAGAAAAATTTACATGGTATCAAAGCTTTGTTAAAGAAGAGTAGAATTTTACACAGAAAAAAAATTTCAGACTGTCAATGAATTCTTTTGTCAGTGAGCAACACCTTGTTGAGACTTGAATTTTTGCATTAAAATGGCAACAAGACTTAGAATGGAGAATAGGCTTGATGGGGTTGGGAATTTTGTCCCACGAAAAGCTAGATTGGTGCTTATATTGGAGGAAAACGAATTATGGGATAAAGTGGTTAACAATACAACAATGAATCCTATTGTTCTTCCTGCTTCCACCGATGCACAAGCACTTTTTGCCTTCAACAAGAAGGACATAAAGGCTAGAAGGATTATTCTAGATGCAGTTAAAGATCATGTGATCCCACACATTTCTAGTAAAACCCGTCCATATTAGATATGGGATGCTTTGACCAACTTGTTTCAAAGTTCAAATGAGAATAGGAAAATGGTGTTGAGAGATAAATTGAAGAGTATCAAGATGGCCAAAGCCGAGGGAGTGATTCCCTGCCTTACTAGGATCTCTCAGGTGAGATATGAGCTTGCAGCAGTGGGGGAGGTTGTTTCTAGTAATGAGCTAGTGAGGACAGTTTTGAATGGGGTTGCAAAGCCTTGGGTTTTTTTATGGAGGCTATAGTAGCCATGGAGAACTTGCCTTCTTGGGGCAAACTTTGGGATGATTTTGTTAAGGAGGAGACCCAGAGAGGTCTTGTGCAGGGCAGCTCTTCTACTGGCAAGGAGGATGAAGAGAATGTGGCTTTGACTACTAAGGGAAAGAAGAAGTTCAAGAAGGGCCCCAAGAACGGTGGGGCTAAGCAGCAAGATGGACAAAAGAAGGACATGAGCACTGTAAAGTGCTTTGCTTGTTATAAGCTTGGGCACTATCCGGGACAGTGCCCACAGAAGAAGACGAAGCAGCAGCAGACAGCAGCTTCAGCGAAGGTTGAGGAGTTTACAACTATATTTGAGAAAGTTTTCTTTCTGTGCTGGCATGTTGATAGAGAGAGAGCATCCATCATCACCACTGCCGAAATTGAGATTGAGAGGGAGTATTCGTTGTTGACTAGCCATTCTTTCAATGCATCCACCACTAGTACTTGGTATATTGACAGTAGAGCTTTGAGCCACATGACAGGTGCTTGAGAGATGTTCTCCGAGCTTTCACAGGTAGGGATAGATGTGGAGGTCCTGTTGGGGGATGACACAGTTGTCAGAGTTGTTGGGTGTGAGACCATTATATTTCAGAGAGAGTCCATGAGTCCCATGACTTTGAGGGACGTGTTGTTTGTACCTGGGCTAAAGAAGAACTCGATATCAATTTCCATGATCGAGGATAGGGGTCTTGGGGTGTCTTTCCTGGATGGACATGTGTTGTATTCTCCAAGACTGTAGGACCATCTACCTCTTACACCATTGGAGTCAAATGTGGGAAGTTGTAAAAGCTCTTGTTTCATCCCCAGCATGCTTTGACACATAGCATCAACAGTGAGCTTTGTGAGATATGGAATAGGAGGATGGCTCATCTACATCATCCATCTTTGAGGATGTTGAGGTACATGGTTACAGGGTTGCCTGAGTTCAGCACTGAGCACAGTGATGTATGCAAGGGGTGTGCTTTGTGAAAGTACACCAAGATTGTTTTTACTAGCAGTGATAGCAGGTCAGCAAGAGTACTTGATTTGATACATTCCTATTTGTGTGGTCCTATGTCATCTATTTCTCTAAGAGGTTTTGAGTATTATGTGGTATTCATCGATGACCATTGCAGAAAGACCTAGATCTACTCCCTGAGAAGCAAGAAATCTGAAGAGGTCTTGCAGAGGTTCCAAGACTTCAAAGCTCTTGTGGAGAACCCGACAAGGAGGAGGATTCGGAAGGAAGCTAAGGATTTTGGAGCACCCAAGGAACCAGTGAGGACTATAGCGATGTCAGATAGCTTGGGTATGCCCTTGGTTGCTAGTCTTCGTGATTCAAAGCCACCTACTTTTGAGGAGGCCTCTCAGCATCATGTTTGGAGAGATGCCATGATGGTAGAGTATCATTCCATCTTAAAGAACGATGTTTGGGAGATTGTTCCGAGACGTGAGGGGAAGTCAGTGGTGACTTCTTGATGGCTTTACAAGGTAAAGCATGCCACAGAGGGCAGTGTGGAGAAATACAAGGCTCGATTTGTGGCGTGTGGGTTTTCACAAGTAGAGGGAGTTGATTATGATGAGACATTTGCACCGGTTGCTTGTTATACTTTTATTAGATCATTGATTTCCCTTGCTGCGAAAATGGGTTGGAAGATCCATCAGATGGATGTGAAGATTGCATTTCTCAATGGAATCATATAGGAGGAGGTTTGTGTGGAGCAGCCACTGGGCTTTGAGATTCATGGTAGAGAGTCTCACATGTGTAGGATGAAGAAGACATTGTATAGCTGAAGCAAGCTCCTCGAGCTTGGTATTCAAGGATAGACTCTTACTTGGTGTCGATGGGTTTTCAAAAGAGTGAGGCTGATCTAAATCTCTATTTCATCATGGTTGGAGATGATCCGCTCATTCTTCTGTTGTATGTGGATGAGCACAGGTGAGGAGAGAACTATTGCAGTTTGCAAGAGAGATATTGCTTCAGAGTATGAGATGACTGACATTGGGTTGATGCATTAGTTTTTGGGATTGGAGGTTTGGCAAGAGCCTGGTCATAATTTTCTGGGTAAGGGAAAGTATGCAGCAGATATTCTGAGGAGATTTCGGATGGAGGATTACAGGCCGAAGTCTACACCTATGGTCACCAACTGGAAGAAAATTCATGCTTCTAAGGGAGAGTTGGTGGATCCTACCTTATATCGCCAACTCATAGGTTCGTTGATGTATCTGGTCAACTCTAGGCCAAATCTATGTTTTGCGATGAACACTCTCAATCAGTTCATGGTGGAGCCTAGGAGAGTGCACTGGGTTGCCGCAAAACATGTGTTGAGATACCTTGCAGGTACAGTGGATTATGGTCTGGATTATAGGAGATCGAATGGGGTTAGTTTGATTGGCTTCACGGATTCAAATTGGGCAGGCATTGTGGCGGACCTAAAGAGCACTTTCGGATGTTGTCTCAGTTTGGGCTCGACAACAGTGTCGTAGTTCAGTTTGAAGCAAAATTCTGTTGCTTTGAGTTCTGCAAAGGCTGAGTACATGGCAACCAGTCAGGCTAGTTGCGAGGCATTGTGGCTTCACAAGTTATTTGTGGATTTATTTGATCAAAAGTTGATGCCTAGAGTGATTTATTGTGACAATCGGAGTTGCATCCAGCTCTCTGAGAATCCTGTATTTCACGACAGGTAGAGAGTCTCATGTGTGCAGGATGAAGAAGACATTGTATGGGCTGAAGCAAGCTCCTCGAGCTTGTATTTCAAGGATAGACTTTTACTTGCTGTCGATGGGTTTTCAGAAGAGTGAAGCTAATCCGAATCTCTATTTCATCACGGTTGGAGATGATCCGCTCTTTCATCTATTGTATGTGGATGATCACATGAGGAGAGAACTATTGCAGTTTGCAAGAGAGATCTTGCTTCAAAGTATGAGATGACTGACATTGGGTTGATGCATTATTTTTTGGGATTTGAGGTTTGGCAGGAGCCTGGTCATATTTTTCTAGGGCATGGAAAGTATGCACTAAATATTCTGATGAGATTTCGAATGGAAGATTGCAGGCCAATGGCTACACCTATGGTCACCAACTAGAAGAGCCTTCATGCTTCTAAGGGAGAGTTGGTGGATCCTACCTTATATCGCCAACTCATAGGTTTGTTGATGTATCTGGTCAACTCTAGGCCATATCTCTGTTTTGCGGTGAACACTCTCTGTCAGTCCATGGTGGAGCCTAGGAGAGTGCACTGGGTTGCCGTAAAACATGTGTTGAGATACCTTGCAGGTACAGTGGATTATGATCTGGATTATAGGAGATCGTATGGGGTTAATTTGATTGGCTTCACGAATTCAAATTGCGCAGGCAGTGTGGCGAGCCGAAAGAGCACTTTCGAATGTTGTCTCAGTTTGGGCTCGACAGCAGTGTCGTGGTTCAGTTGGAAGCAAAATTCGATTGCTTTGAGTTCTGCAGACGCTGAGTACATGGCAGTCAGTGAGCCTAGTTGCGAGGCACTGTGGCTTCGCAAGTTATTAGTGAATTTAATTGATCAAGAGATGAGGCCTAGAGAGATTTATTGTGACAATCAGAGTTGCATCCAGCTCTATGAGAATCCTGTATTTCACGACAGGTCAAAGCATATTGAGATCAAGTACCATTTCATCCATGATTATGGTCAGAGAGGAGTTGCGGAGTTGCAGTACATTTCCACTGATGAGCAGGTTGCAGATATCCTGACAAAGTTTCTTGGAAGTGGCAAGTTCATTCATTTCAGAGACAAGTTAGGTGTGGTGCAGAACACCTTCCTCGGTAAGAGGGAGTGTTGATTTTTGTACCTAGGAAAGTGTTCCCCTAGTGAATTTTTCCTAAGTCATAAAAAGGGAAAAACTAAAGTGACCCTTGCAATTAATAACTTGAGATGAGTTTTAATTTTCACTTTAGAGAGTAAAGTGACTTTTTGATAAATTTAAGTGAGGTGAGTGACATTAATTTTGGAGAGAATTATAAGTGCATTTAATGCCATCCATCCATCTAATTCATTTTGGGCCCTTGGATTAGATGACCATTCAACTTCCTCACTTAGACACCAAAAAGGCAAGGGAAGGCATTAGTCTCATTCTTAATTTTTCCATGAGAGTTGGAGAGCACAAAAGGAGAAAATTTGCAGGCAGAGAGAGAAGAGTAGAGGACATGTTTCTCATGGTCGTACAGCGTCATTGAACATTTTTTCGTACAACACGCATCTCAAGGCAAATTTTGGGCACAAATTTCGAGGCAATTTTCTGGGCATGAAATTCGAGGCAGACCATATAGTCCATACAGTTCCGTACAGTCAGTTTGGCATGGTTTTCGAGGGAGTTAATTGGCAAAAAATTTGACTGTAAAATTTTTGAATTCAGTCATTTTGTTGAGCACTATGGTTGAGATAAGTTTATCTTTGTTTTTTGTTGTACTTCAATTTATCGCAGAAAATAAAATTCTCTCTCTCTAGCACAGGTTTTCCCTGGAGGTTGGGGTTTTCTTGGGTCATTTGACCAAAAATCTCTGAGTATCATTTTTCATGTCTGAATGTGTTTTATTACTGCTCCTTTAAAGTTGTAAAAAAATCTTCTTGTGTTTTAGTCATAAATTGTTTACGAGAAATGACTTAATTTGTCGTTGGGAGTAAATTGGGTTGGGCATTAAACAATGATGAAAATGGTGGTTGAAACTGGGTTGGGAGAATGTAAAAAATTTGCATTGATCTTATGGGTATGAGGGTTGTCTTACCTTCTTATTATGACCCCTTGGCTGAATTAAGGTCCTTTATCTTTTAGTTGGTCCTAGCACTCTTATTGTATGTACCTTTGGTAAGATGACTTTTATTTTATGGTTTTTATTTTTGGACCATTGATACCCTATCCTAAGTCAACTTAACTATATGGTTTTAATTTTGTAAGACCATTGGACCTTCGGTACTATACTAAGTCAACCTAATTTTATCTATTATGTTTTATTTGTAACCACCCTAAAAGCTAGGGTTGAAGATGGATCTTTCTAGATATCTTTTCAAGTTATAAAAGCAAGTCTTATCCTTCATTGTACATTATCCAAGAAGCTAAACCTTAGCTCTGATCTTTATGTTTGGCGTCAAGGAATATGCTACTAGGGTTTCACTGCTTCTCCCCTAGGTTATCAGATATGAATTTAAGGGTTGTTTCCTTCTCTATTGAACTGTGAATTGTACTGGGCCATGACTTCTTGCAGCTGACCCGTCAATCCATGATCTCATACAGCTGACCCTTGAACTGCGTAGTGTCCCCCTGGTTGGCCATGACTGATTGGAGCCCCTTGTGAAATGGATGTGACTGTTCTTGCCTCCTCCTAGCTGACTGTGAGTGTGATTTCCTTCTCTTTGCAAGTCGTGACTGATTTGGAGCCCCTTGTGGGCTGGATGTGACTATTTTCGCCTCCTCCTAGTTGACCGTGACTGTGTTTAACATTCTCTAGCAGGTCGCGACTATTGTTGTCCCTCTTTAGGATGGGTGTGACTGTGTTGGCCTCCTCCTAGCAGTTTGTGACTGTTTTTTAGCCCTTGTGGGTTGGGCGTGACTATGTTGGCCTCCTCTTAGCAGGCTATGACTGGGCAGCCTTCTAGGGCTGGATCATGGACTGTAATAGTCCTTCCAGCTGGGTCGTGGACTATATAAGCCCTCTAGGGCTGACCTTGGACTGTGGTGGTTCCTTCTAGCTGAGTCGTGGACTATTTGACCTTCTTTCTGCTGGCTATACTTTCCTTCTATTGCAAGACTTGTATTGTGATCATCTTTGTCGCTGAGTTTTACATCGGTTATCCTACAGGGGTCTTCACTCTTGGTAATTGAGATATCTTGTTTACTACTATAAGTTCATAGCCTTAAATCTAACCTTCTCTCTTTCAAGATATGTTAATTGTTTCTCTGGTAACTGTTAAACTAGCAGCTACAAGGAAGGTCTTCTTGCATGCTTGTACATTTCATGTGTAGATATATTTTCCCCATGATTGTACTCCCACTAGAATTTAACAGCTAATGCTTTAGTCAATCAGTATTGCAAGTACGTTTCACGTGTAGATACATTTTCACCATGGTTATGCTTCCACAATAATTTCATGATCAATGCTTTAGTAAAAAAGAAAACCATTTTAGACTAATTAATATATGCTGAAATGGCAGTGTGTTGGCTATGGGGTGAAGAAACCTCCAGCGAATATTGCTCCAGCTGTAACTTTTTCTTCTAGTCAAATGTTCTACAATTTTAGATATCCAACGACTAATTTTAAAAGCAGCAGCAGTGGAATTATTATGACTACAAACAACGCCTGCTATTTGAAAACAATGAACTTGTTTATTAGTATCCTAAGTCACCACAGGTTCTCATTGTTGAATTTTTAGCATTAGCAAAAATACTTAAAAAATTTGCAGATCAACTTAAACAGATAACAAGTGCAGTAAAACAACATTCATCACATCAGCACAATGGACACAAGAGTTTTTCACTGGGAAACCTTCAAAGGACAAAAACCCCAAAAAGCATTAGTAGCTCATCTCGTAAATGAGATGACTTAGGAAATTCTTCAAAAAGTTCCTCAAACCCAAATTTTGGTTTAACCACAATTACAGTAAAATTAACACAGTGAAAAAAATAGGCTAAGAGTGTTAAACCCTAGTTGTAGAAATTTCCAGATCTGCCTGGAAAGGACTGTCCAAAAAAACATTCAGTCAAAAATACATTCTCAGATCTGCCCAAAAATCAAATTAGGACATGCCTGAATTTTTATCAGCTGCCCGAATTCCTGTCAATGGTTGCCCATTGATTTCTGCCTTCCACGATTGCTTTTTCTCTCTGCCCGAATTTTCTTTTGGCCTTCTGAATCTGCCCGAATTGCTGATTTAGTCTACCTAGGGTTGTAGCAAGCTGCCCGGATTTTCTTTTGGGCAACCGTGACCCTCTTGTTGTTGTTGTGGGAGTGGGCAGACCAAGGTCTGCTGGGCCGAAGGCTTAAAGCCTGCCCGTAAGCTCTCCAAGTCTGCATCTAGCAGCCCGAGGCCTATAGCAGGCAGCCCAGGTCTGCTGGGAGCAGACTGTGGCTGCTACTAGGCTGCCCAAAGCTCTGTAGTAGCTCTCGGGCCCAATGTGGGTGCCCAAGTGGGCACTTGGGCCTAGCTGTGAAGCTAGCAAAGCTGCTCGAGAAGAAACCTAGCATCCCGAGAAGAAAGGAAGGGTTGCCGTGGAGGAGAGAGGAAGAGTAAGAGGACTGTCAACCTACCCGTAAAATTATTCAGCTGCCCGAGATTTGAAGATGAATTTGTTGATAAAATCCTAGCTGAGGGTTAGCTGAAATGGATGCCCTAGCTGAGGCAAAAACATAAAAACAGTCTTCTTTAGTAATAGCAGCTTCATCTGTGAGAGCAGAATTGTGTGTGATAATGAGAAGACTTTATCTTCTTTTATAATCTTCATTCACCTGTAAGTGGGCCAAAATTAGGAAGGATAAAATAATAGTATTTAATTCTTGTCATATTTTCACGTATACCTTTTTACCAAAAAGGTCCTTTTAGTAACTTTGACTTTTACCCAAAAAGTCCTTATGTAATTTGACTTTCACCTATGGTCTTTTTCCTATGGTCCAAAAGTCCTGATGTATTTTTTACTTTTGACTTTAGCCTTTTTCCAAATGCCCCTATGATCATTACCTGTTGTCTTTTTTATTCCAAAAGTACATCATCATAAAAAAAAAGAGTTATTAATGCTTTTATCTCACACTCTGTGTGACACCTAGATCTGGTACTAGGGTAACTTAACCAAGGGTAGCTAATTCTTGGAGAAGTATGCAAAGCCCATAGATCAAGGGTCAGAGTATCACACATGCCTAGACCCAGTCTAGGGCTTACAGTGCCTTCCTGGTAACAGACCAGGTGCCTCAGCCACAGGCTGCATAATTTGACCCTAGGTCAAATACTTGGTAACAGAGCAAGCACCTCCATTCGCCCAAAGAATGGATACTCATAACTAAGCTGAGTCTACCAGTACTAGACTAGTCCACATTGTGGTCTCAGACCAGATGTCTATCATTCAACAGAATGGTCACTCAACACTGAGTTGAGTCTACCCAGGGCAGAGCTAGGTCTATATCATGGTCCCAGACCAGATATCTACAATTCAACAGAATGGTCACTCAACACTGGGTTGAGACTTCATCGTGGTCCCGGACCAGGTGGCCCCATTCTCCTAAGAGAATGGCTCTCGATGCTGCTCAGTAAAATCAACACTCACGTTGTCTCACAACGGATCTTTTATTTTCAAGTCTTCACCAAATGGGCAGTGTAAAAATCTTGACCTTGCACTCTGATTTTCTGTTTTGTGCTCACTGGTACTGGTATCCTTTCTATTCACATTAGTGTTTGGCCACAAGCCATAGTAATAATTGAAATGCCCAAAGGCCAAGTTTCAGATTCGCACTGAAATATGTGGCCAAAGGCCAGGATCAAACAGGACCAATGTTATGAACTATAAAACATCCAATCCAATTAAGAGGAAGAAAATGCATAAAGGATAAATAAATTATATTTGTATTTCAATAATATGAGCGAAGATTTACAAGAGCTCTCATAACACAGTTGCATAAATATAAATCGAGGGTGAACCCATATAATGTTAAATTAGCAGCAACAAGGAAGGTCTTACTACCTGCATGTGTTCTTGCATGCAGAATACTTGAATTAGGAAACCAGTTGTATTTAATTTACTTTTCCTAAGTTTACTTTGGAAAATAAATTAAAGTGATTTAAATTAACTTTAGTGAAACACTAGTTAAAGTGAAAGTGAAATTAGGGTTTCTACTTTACCTAAAGTTATAAAAGAGATCAATTGGTGGAGAGGACACACGCACTTGTATTTTGACAGAGACAAGATACAGAGAGGGAGAGAAAGTCAGACAAAGGATTTAGCTGGGAAGACGGAGGAGGGAGCAACAGGATCAACGAGCTTCGTACAGCTAGGTCGTACTCTCACACAGGAGGGTGTTAAGGTTTAGCTGGGATTTGCTCAGTGATTCTGCCGGGTACTGCATTCGTCGAGTTTGGGTGAATTTCCAATGATTGTAAAAGTTCCATATTTTCTCTTAATAAAATCTATATCTAACTGTTGCACCGGTTTTCCAATATTGGATTTATAGGGGTTTTCATACCCAAAATAACTGTCATTTTTATACTGTGATGTTGTGAGTTATTTCTCAGTTTTATATTCCGCTGACTAACTATAAAAGATATTCATGTGTGGTTATCAGTAGAGATTTGCATGCACTGTTTAGCCCTAGTTTGAATATTAAAGGAAAATTTACATGGTATCAGAGCTCTAGTGAGCTAAAGCTGAGAGATTTGCAACAGCAATGACAGATCAGGGTCAAATCTATTGAAGGCACAAACTTAGATTGGAGATCTAGGGTTTGACAGGTAACACTTCACAATGGCCATGCAGTTGAGAGTTGAGGATAGACTCCAGGGTGCTCAGAACTTTCCTACATGGAAAGAGAGGATCAGAAGGATCTTGGACATCAATGATACTAAGGAGCACATTGTGAAGTGAATAATTATTCGCTCATACAATATTATTCACCAAAACACCTCGAATATTCGATAAGCCATAAGGCAAGTATATATCAATAATAGAATAGATAAGATGATTACAATGGTTGATGAACCGCCTATTATTGGCAATTGTGAATGAAAGGTCATGTCCTTTCATCTTAAGTATAATTAATTATGTTTACTATTAGTTATTTAATTATTATATTTATTTTATGTTTGTTACATTGCCTTCCCCTTAAGGGAATCTTTGTCCTCAAAGATGTATTGACCTAAATGTCTGATTTATTTTAATCTGTCGTCTCGGGATTCCTTCCCTTTTTGTATTTGCAACATTTGAGGAAATGAGCCGATACGAATTACGGATTTCCTAAGAGAATTGTCGTATCGTATCTGATGTGGTCCATCCCAAATCTATTTTTATAGGAGCTCTGAGATCTTTTTGTGGCACGATCCGTCTCAATTGTTGCTTAGTATGTCGATATTTTCGCATGTCCACATAAGTCTTATGTGAATATTCATTTTGACTCTGTCGTTGGTCAAAATGACGATTATAATTAGGATGTCTGTAAGGTGTAGGTTTTGTTTGTTCTTCTTTCTTTTGGACTGCGACAAGGACCGTCTTCACTCCCTCAATTTGATTTTTGGATGCATTTTCCTGGATTTGTGCTTCTTGGTTCTCCAGTAGATTGTTATCATTCTGAATCTTTTCAATTCTTTCATCTTGCGACTTTTTTTCAGTTTCTAACTCCTTGATTTGGTTCTGTAGTTCCTGATTACAATTATTTAGACATTGGTTTTCTTCATGCTTTTCCAGTATTTTTCTTTCGAAGTTTTCACTGGAGTGTTCCCTCTTGCTAATGTTTTTCAATTTTTTTTTTTTTGTAATCAGGGTTTTGTCATGATTTCTTAATCTGAAAATTTCTTCAGAATTGTTAGATATTGTTTTATTACTCTTTGCAATCTCTAACTTGTGTTCTTTTTTAGAGTCGCTATTTTGTCGTTGAAGAACTTTTATCTGTTGTCGATACTGGTCGACCACTGATTCTTGATCTTCTAATTTATGCCATATGTGCATCAGTTGTTCATCTTTGTCGTTAACGATTTTGTTCAAGCGTATTATTTCTGTTTCGTAATCACTTATTTCTTTATTTATATCTTGATTTTTTAGTTTCTGATTGAACTCACTTTCGTCTTTTAATTTCTCAATTTGGACAGACAAATTTTCTATATGATTTTGCTGGCCGGAAATTTTTTGTTCCTTGCGCTCTTTTTTGCATCTTATGTAATTGAATCAACATTTCCAATTTCATATTTAGGTTCCGTAACTCTTCATTGTCTCTCTGATAACGCTTTAGCTTGGCTTCTAATTTCTCTATTTGTACTTGCAGACCAACTTCTATGGTCTTGACTCCTTCAATGATAGATGGTCTTCCTTTGGTTTCTTCTGCAATAGATAGCCTTCGACTTTTTCGATGATAAAAGGATTGGTCTTCTTCGTTAGGTTAAATAACCTTTTTTTCCAAAAATAATTATTATAATTTCTTTTTAAAATAATAATTATTAATTAATTAATTAATATTAATATTAATATTTTTATAAACCATATGTATAGTTTAATATCTAGTTTTTTTTTAAATAATAATTAATTATTGTATTAATTATTATATAATAAAAATCTTTCTTTTATTATTTTATATAATAAAACAAAAATTGAGCTATTATAAATATATTAAATAATTCAAATCAAAGTAAAACCTGGTTGAAGCTGGAAAGCAAAACCATGTGTTTGTTTTACTTCAAAAGCAAAACCATGTGCTCGTTTTACTTTATCTTTTCTTTTTTTTTACTTTCCTTTTCCTTTTCCTTTATTTTGTTTTTTTACTTTTTTTTTCTTTTATCTTTTTTTACGTTTTTCTTTTTCTTTTGAAAAATGTCCAATATTTTAGGGAAACCCTAAAATAAAGCTATAAGCCAAAAATCAGACAAGGTCTGAGAATTAAGGCCAAAGGCCCAGATCAGCCAAACGAGGCTCTAATACCACTTGAAGCGAATAATTATTCGCTCATACAATATTATTCACCAAAACACCTGGAATATTCGATAAGCCATAAGGCAAGTATATATTAATGATAGGATAGATAAGATGATTACAATGGTTGATAACCGGCCTATTAAATAAGGCTTGGGAATTGTGAATGAAAGGTCATGTCATTTCATCTTAAGTATAATTAATTATGTTTACTATTAGTTATTTAATTATTATATTTATTTTATGTTCGTTACACGTTGTCTTCACAAAGGTTGCACCCACAGATCCGGTAGACCTAGCAGCTTAGAAGAAGATTGATTCCAGAGCCATGTTGATTATCATGGATGTAGTGAAGGACCATGTAATCCCTCACCTTTCTGGTAAGAAGACCGCAATAGAGATGTGGAAGGCTTTGGAAAGTCTGTACCAAAGCAAAAACAAGAACCGAAAGATGGTGTTGCAAGAGAGGATGCGCAGCACCAAGATGGCCAAGGGAGACAGAGTGGTGCCTTATCTCACGAGGCTCACACAAATCAGGAATGAGTTTGGAGTTGTTGGCTTTAAGACTGATGATGAGGAGCTAGTTCGGATAGCCCTCAATGGATTCTCTAAGCCATGGGACACCTTTGTCAAGGGTGAGGTGGCTAGGGAGAACCTCCCTAATTGGCAGAGACCTTAGGATGACTTTGTGCAGGAGGAGACCCGCATGGGTCAAGGATCAAGCTCATCCAGCAGTGCCCTACAGATTGTGGATGAGGCGGCTCTAGCCCTTACAGGGAAGAGCAAGGGTAAGGCAAAGAGGAAGAAGGATGGTAAGAAGAATCTTGACGTATAAAAGGTCAAGTGTTTTATCTGCCACAAGCAAGGACACTTTGCCTACCAGTGCCCAGACAGGAAGAAGAAGAGTAACACTCAAATGGCTGGATATGCAGAGGTGGATGAGTTCAGCAAGAACTTTGATGAGGAGTTTTGCTTGATAGCTTGCATGGAAAGCACCACAAGGAGCAGCATATGGTACATCGATAGTGGAGCATCTAGTCACATGATTGGATAGAAGAGATTCTTTAGAGACTTGCAAGAGGGTGGAACAGGGATCCACGTTGAGATGGGTGATGATGCGCGGTATCAAGCACTGGGAGTTGGCACCATTTCATTTCAGAGGGAGTCTGGCAAATCCCTCAGTTTTGTTGATGTGTTGTATGTTCCAGGACTAACCAAGAAACTTATATCAGTCTCCACTCTGGAGAACAAGGGATATCAGGTGAAGTTCTGTGACCATAGAGTATATATCAGGCCCAAGGAGTCTAATAGGAGCTTGGATAGGGTGATTGGCAGGAGGAGCGGAAAAGTGTATAGACTACACTTTGAGCCTGCAAAGGCTCTAGTCAGCAGCAGCAGCGGCAATAAGGGTGAGTTGTGGCATAGGAGGATGGCACACTTACACCATGGAGCACTGAAGCATTTGAGACAAGCAACCATTGGAGTTCCTAAGGTACAGGAGGAAAAGCATAACCACTGCAAGGGTTGTGCTTTGGGGAAGAACATCATGAAGCCTTTCCCACAGAGTGAGCACAAGTCTAAAGAGCCCTTGGACTTGGTGCAATCTGATGTATGCGGACCTATGAGTGTCCATTCATTCAATGGTTACAATTACTGCGTAACCTTCATTGATGACTATTCCAGGAAGACCTAGATCTATTTCCTAAAGGCCAAGTCAAAGGTCTTTGAGAGGTTCCGAGAGTTCAAGAGTCTCGTGGAAAACCAAACAGGAAAGAAGATTCGGGTGTTGAGGACAGACACCGGGGGTGAGTACACTTCCAATGAGTTCATGGAGTATCGTTCAGCTGAGGGGATCAAGAAGGAGCACATTATGCCTCATACCCCATAGTAGAATGGAGTTGCAAAGCGGAAGAACTGGACTAGGGTTGAAGCATCCAAGGCCATGCTATTTGATCAAAGATTACCACTATTCCTCTGGGTTGAGGCATACAGGACTACAATATACAATCAGAACAGGTGTCCCTACACAGCTTTGGGGAGGAAGACACCAGAGGAGGTCTTCACAGGCACTAGCCCAGATGTGAGTCACATTCGAATATTCGACAGTGTCTGTTATTGTCATGTTCATGCTGACAATAGGAAGAAGTTGGATCCTTCTGGAGAGAAGGGGTTACTTGTTGGTTTCAGCGAGATTTCGAAGTGTTGAGGCCTGGAAATTCGTAGGCAACAACAGCAAGGGATTCTCCCCAGTCAACGTTCCCAACTAGCCCATGACTGTTTGGTGTAGGGAATCCGTCTGGTTTGTGGTCCGGCTACCATAGGTCAAGTAACAAAACAAAGGGTTTTACCGGATTGCGGCCCGGTCCACCGTGTGCATTTTTGTATTTTGACTTTAAGTATGATATGCAAGTGCCTATCTAAGGTGCAGATTGATAAAGAATGCGAGGAGTGGTCACAATGTGATGCGCAAGTTCTTACCTCTCGTCTTAGACTCTCTCGCATCTAAATCACACACAACTAAAAAACAATATTAACTAAGTTGTCCCTAGGAAGCAGGATTATCAATTAATGAGCAATGTAACACTGTTCATATTTTAAGATAAATCACAGATAGTTGTTCTTAAAATCAAAACACATAAACATGAATAAAGATGTGCACAACAAGATAGCTCGTCGTCTGTTAAAACATTCATTACTCATAGTGGAAATGATCACAAAATAAACCAGAGAACATTCATACAAGAACATAGGGTCAGAAAGTTAGAACGATCTCACAGTTAATGAAACACAGCTGAAAACGAAATAGTTCCCCTTCAACATTGTTCGTTTCATCACATTTGAACATTCCACGCAGCATTTTCTCCAACAGGCAAAACTGTAATTTTATTATTGCAAAACAAAATAGTTCCTCTTACAACAAGTAGTTCACAAGTCTCTCCGAGAAAAAGCCCCTCCTCACTCTTCCCTTCCTATATATATATATACAAGAACCAGCTCACAGCCTTTCGGTTGCCCCACGACCGTTTCAATCTCCAGTCTTGTCATTTACCGAATCTTCATGATTCAATGTTACGTTTCAAATAAAGACTTTTATAAAAAAGAAAACGGGCATAGCTAGGTAACTGACGAACCGCCCAAGCCTGGGCCTTAATTCTTTAATGATTACATTCTACCATTTCTCGGTCCCTCTTCAGACCTTTATTATTTTCTGCCTCGAACAACTCTGCTGCCTTATGCTTTAACATACTTTATCTTCCGACTGCATCTTCTTGGCCACAATAATCTTCAAAGGGATCTGAGAAAATCTTCCTTGTCTGCGATCAATGAAAACTCATCATTTATTCTGACCATCTTCGATAAATATAAACCATAATACCAATAAGAGAAGTACTGAAAGAAAAGAAAACCGGGGCTGGGTTTTCATGTGACAATTTCACCCTAAAGAAAAACAAGGCACACTGGTCATTTACGAAATCAGTTACGAGCTCATAATAATCGGCGAGGAATGATTAAGAAACGGGCACCTAAAAACCCTCATCGAAACAGTCGACATCGACCGGTTAGTGGGCTACGTGGCCGCAACGGCAGATAATCTACATTCTAGGGGTTCCGGCACACAAACCAAAATTGGCGCGATAAAACGTCGGGGGTCGGACCTTCTAAAGCATCAGGTAGTTAGTGCACTACACAGCAGCAACAGCGAAAGTTAAAAGGTCAAGAAAATCCGCAGACTAGTCAACATCGGCGATAAATAGAACAAGACATCGACGAAAAGACAAGTAGTCCAACGGGCAATTAGTCTATTCTGGGGCCGCAATGGCGGAAGTTAATCATACTTCGACCTCTGATCAGAGTCATAACACCTCCCGAAACACGCAAAGCGAGATCTTTTTTCACCAAGAGAATGCGAGATCAGAGGAAGGTTTTAATTATCGACGCAATGTCTCACTGACCTCCGAAAAACGACAACTGAAAATCCCATAATTAAACTCGGCCAAACCTCAGCAACCATAAAACATCATAAAACTACTAAGTCCTATAGTCCGAAACAATCGCAAACCCAAACGAATTCCCGAAAAGCAAGAAAACCGGCCTCAAACAATCCAAACGTGTAGCAGAGTGGGAACAAACGGCCTTCAACAAATCAATAAGGAGGGTCCAAAATTTCAGAAATTTGGGAAAAGTTGCAACTGCAACACGAAGGCATGTAGAGTTTACATTCGTGCTCGCAAGAGGATCATTGTGAGCAAGGATGTCCAGTTCAATGAGGACAAGGCCTTGCGGAGATCTCTGAACTTACCAGCAGAGCACCAAACAACATAAGAGTCAGGGGTCAAGTTGGAGGAGCCAGATGTACAGGTACAGATATAGACACAGAACACAGGTTCTTGTGGTCAGAGGGAGTTAGGTGGACAAGATCCTACAGTCATTGACTTGGAGAATGAGTTGCAGCAGGAGACAGATATCCAGCAGTCGTTGCAGGTTGACACTAGGCCAAGGCCTAAGTGTTTCAGGTCCACAGTACAGGATTCCAGGCAAGTTGATCCTCCACAAAGATCTTTCAAACGGAGTGTACCACCAGAGAGGCTTAGTTATATGGCACTGATGACAGAGTTGATTAACTCTAAACCTTCCAGCTTCAAGGAGGCTGCACAACATGATGTGTGGCAGGGGGCTATGGTTGAGGAGTATGACTCCATTATGAAAAACCAAGTATGAGAGGTTGTGTCAAAGCCACAAGGGAAAAAGGTGGTGGGATTCAGATGGATCTACAAGGTGAAACATGCAGCAAACAGAAGCATGGAGAAGTACAAGGCGCGCTTCGTGGCAAAGGGGTTTTCATAGAAGGAGGGTATTGATTATGAGGAGACATTTGCCCCTGTTGCCAGGTATTCTTCCATTCGGACCATTATCTCACTAGCAGCTGAGATGGGTTGGCGAGTCCATCAGATGGACGTCAAGACTGCCTTCCTCAACGAAGTGATAGAGGAGAAGGTGTATCTTGAGCAGTCGGAGGGGTTTGATGTGGAGAACAGGGAGACGCATATTTGCAGACTACATCGAGCTCTTTACGGGCTGAAGCGGGCTCCTCGAGCATGGTACTCGAGGATTGACAGCTATCTACGGGAGATGGGATTTCAGCAAAGTGAGGCTAACCATAACCTCTACTTCTTCACAGGTGAGGTGCCTCTCATACTAGTCCTGTATGTGGATGATCTCTTTTTGACAAAAGATGAGAGGCTGATTGGAGACTACAAGTCCAACCTTGCCATGGAGTTTGAGATGAAGGACCTTGGGCTGGTGCATTACTTTCTAGGCTTGGAGGTTTGGCAGAGAGATAGATGCGTCTTCATCGGATAGGGGAAGTATGCAGTAGAGATCCTGAAGAGATTCAAGATGGAGGACTGGAATCCTATGGCCATACCTCTAGTTTCTAACTGGAAGAAGATTGATGCATCAAGATCAAACGAATTTGATCCTACCTTGTATCGTCAGCTTATCGGATCGCTTATGTATCTGGTCAACACTCAACCAGACATCAGCTTTGTAATCAACTCTTTGACTTAGTTCATGGTGGACCCTCGGAGAGTGCATTGGACGTCTGCGAAGCACATACTTCGCTACATCAGAGGTGCAGTGGAGTATGGATTAGTTTATGAGCACAGGGGAAGTGTACAGTTAGCAGGTTTCATAGATGTTGATTGGGCAGGATGTGTAGAGGACCAAAAGAGTTCTTCAAGTTGTTGTTTCAGCATTGGATCAGGGGTTGTCTCTTGGTTTAGCAAGAAGCAGTTTTCAGTTGCATTGAGCTCGGCAGAGGGCGAGTACATGGCAACCAGCATGGCTGCTTGTGAGGGTATGTGGCTGAGGAAGTTACTTACAGGGTTTTTCGAGTGTGAGCTAGAGTCAACAGTAATTGACTGTGATAATCAGAGTGGCATCAAGCTATATGAGAATCCAGTGTTCCATGACCGAAGCAAACACATAGACATCAGGTACCACTTCTTGAGAGATTGTGTTCAGAGGGGAGCCATTCGGTTGGAGTACATACAGATAGATGAGCAAGTGGCAGACATTTTCACCAAGGCACTTTGCAAATAGAGTTTTGCGAAGTTTAAGGATAAGTTGGGGTTGCTACCGAATTCCTTCCTTATTGGGAGGGAGTGTTAAACTAGCAACAACAAGAAAAGTCTTCCTGCATGCATGTGTTCTTGCATGCAGAAGACTTAAATTAGGAAACCATTTGTATTTAATTTACTTTTCCTAAGTTCACTTTGGAAAATTAATTAAAGTGATCTAAATTAAATTTAGTGAAACGCTAGTTAAAGTGAAAGTGAAATTAGGGTTTTCGCTTTAAAGTTATAAAAGAGAGATCAATTGGTGGAGAGGACACACACACTTGTATTTCGACAAAGACAGGATACAGACAGGGAGAGTGTAACAATAATAATAAATACATTAAATATTAACTAGTGATATGTAATACTAGGTTAAGGGACGTGGACCTTCATTCATGGTTGTCCACACAATATATAAGGGTGGCTACAAATTGTAATCTATCATCTATCATACATCTTATTTTACATTACTTGCCCTTTATGGCATCTAAACATTTCTTATACTGGTCATTCTATTATTGAGGAACTTTGTTCCTTTCAAGTGGTATCAGAGCCTTGTTTGGTTGATCTGGGCCTTTGGCCTTAATTCTCAGAACTTGTCTGATTTTTGGCTTATAACCTTATTTTAGGGTTTCCCTAAAATATTGGACATTGTCCAAAAGAAAGAAAAAAAATGTAAAAAAAGATAAAAGAAAAAAAAAGTAAAAAAACAAAAGAGAGGAAACAGAAAAGTAAAAAAAAGAAAAGATAAAGTAATACAAGCACATGGTTTTGCTTTTAAAGTAAAACAAACACATGGTTTTGCTTTCCGGCTTCAACCAGGTTTTACTTTCATTTGAATTATTATAATATATTTATAATAGTTCAATTTTTTGTTTTATTATATAAAATAATAAAATAAAGATTTTTATTATATAATAATTAATTATTACTTAAAAAAACTATATATTAAACTATATATATAGTTTATAAAAACATTAATATAATTATTAATTAATTAATAAATAATTATTATTATAAAAGAAAAAGGGAAGTAACAAAATAAAAAAGAAATAGAAAGAAATAATATTATTGAATAATATTTTGGGAAAAAAGAAAAGAAAAAAAAGGGGTTATTTAACCTAATCAAAGATCTTCTATCATTAAAAAAGCGAAAGAAAAGAAGGCTAGACAATCAACCAAAATCCGTTATCAAACAAGAAGACCAATTCGAAAAATTGGAATTCAAGAAATCATGGCGACTATGATACCAAAATTAAGATCACAGTTACGGGCAGTTTTGAATGAGCTAAAAGAGTGCGAAATCGCCAATAATAGTTTACTATTTGAAATCGACAAACAGAAACTAAGGATTACTATCTCGGAAATGAATATTGGATTTTTGGAAGATAGTAAAAGAAAACTCATAGAAAGGCTAGCAGATAAAGATGAGAAAATATCACGTCTAGAAGGCATCATTCAAAAACTTGACGACCAAATAATAAAGTCAAAAAAAGTCAAAGAACATCCGTATCGAAATATTATCGAATTGGAAGAAGAAATTAGTCGTCTTGACCAATGTTTTAAAACTCGAACTCGGACTCGAAATCGGCCGAGGGTCAACTCGGACTCGGACTCGGGCTCGGCAATGACTCGGGCGGTTTGATTTTAATGACTCGGTTTATTAAAAAACATATAAAATATTTATATTTTAAAGATTATAATCCATCATTCCAAAGCATTAGAGACAAAACATCCAAAGTATGATCATATATATACCATATAAGGGTGAACATATCAAAATTGCACGAATGGTATTGTGCCAATGTGCAAGGCTGCAAGCAGCAAATACATAATACATATATGAAAATCTGAACAAAATGAAAATACATAATCAAAGATGCCTAAATGGCATGTAATGTATATGATGTAGAGTGAGTCATGAAAGAGTCCAAAAAACAAAATGCTATGATGCCAGTAATAAGTATGTCACTGCATCATTGATCAACATGATCAATAATCAATCATCAAACTCAGCACCACTACTAGAACTAGAACCCGGACTAGCAATGATATAAGCAATGGCATCTCGGTCAGGCTCAAAACCCTCATGGTCGTCTACAAATGCTACAGTAGGAGCAACACTAGATGAAGTACTAGCTGAATGCGTAAAAGCACGAGGTGGACGTGGATCAAGCTGTACAGGTGCCTGCATGTGCCCCTCCGTACTAGTGCCTGACGTATCTGGAATGAAATAATTTTATATCAAGATTCAATAGTTGTATGATGTATCAAATTATTAGTACATATTATATTGAAAATTTGAAACACTCATATTATTCAATGATAAAAGAAAAATATTATGGATTTAGATTCTACACCTGCATCAACATGAACTGATGATGGTACTGGTAATAGTGGATCTGCTTCCATAGTAAGATCACCAGCTGCATCTAGCTCAATATCAAAATCTGCATCAAACTCGGGCTCTTGAGTCTCCACTAACCAATTTGAGGTTGGATCAATATCATCCAACACAATAGGATCTGTATCAGGTCTTTTGTTCATCAATTGGTTACGCCGTAAGCCAAGGTTGTACTGCACGAAGACTAGATCATTTAACCATTTTTGCTCTAAACGGTTTCTCTTCTTCGTGTGAATCCGCTCAAAGACAGACCAGTTGCGCTCACACCCGGAAGAACTGCATGGTTGACTAAGGATTCGAATTGCAAACAGTTGCAACTGAATGCCTTGCCCACCAAATGACTCCCACCAAGTTGTTGCAAGTGCAAATGGAGTTAAATCAATGAATTAGATTGTGAATTTATCTAAATATTGAAGTTATTAAATTTTAAAAATTAAAAAACTAAATTTAATTAAAACAATGAAATTGTTTACCTGGTTGGTCAATATCTCTTGCAACCTTAGCCACAGGTTTGCCAAAGGTACCTGTGGCTCTAGTGTAAGCGGTAAGCTGTTAGTGTATCTCCAACTGCTCCATCTCATTTGGGACCATGCGCCCAAGGCACTCATACAATCCATCTTTGACCTCACCTGTCTGATCTTCTCCAAACCGAGCTTTATAATGATACCTTGGGTTAAGAAAATACCCAGCTGCATGTATAGGGCGATGGAATTGAGTGTTCCATCTCCTATCGATGATATCCCAGATAGGCCCATACTTGGCCACTCTATCCTTGTATGATGCCCTTATTTGCTCCTTTGCCTGATCCATGGCCTCATAAATGTATCCCATGGCCAATCTTTCCCCATCCACCAACCGCAACACCTTAACAAGTGGTTCAGTGATTTTCAATACCTCTGCTGCTTTTTTCCAAAATGAGCTTTCCAAGATTTTCTTCTTGGTGTCTTTTCCATCTGTTCTGCGGGCCCATTTACTAGAACTCCATTCATCACTTGAAACCATTTGTTCCAAGTTCTTTCTTTGTGCAAGGAGAGATTGCAACGTGAGGAAATGAGTTGCAAATCTAGTAATGGCAGGCCTAACAAGTTCTCTGCCCTATGTGTGTTTCCTCATCAAGCTCAATACCCATGAGTGGTTGTAGATGTATCTTGTGATGCTTTTGGCGTGCTCTACAGTGTGCTTGATCCAATCCTGTTTGCATATGTCCTCAAGCATGAGGTCTATGCAATGTGCTGCACATGGGGTCCAAAATATTGTTGTGTACTTTTCCTCTAACATCTTACCAGCAAGAACATAGTTAGCGGCATTATCCGTGATGACCTGCACAACATTAGCTACCCCCACATCCTCAACAACCTCAACAAAAAGATTAAATAGCAGATTTGCATCTTTCACCTTATCAGATGCATCATATGATCTCAAAAACAAAGTTCCCTGTGGGCAAGAGACAAGGAAGTTTATGATGGTTCGGTTCTTTGCATCGGTCCATCCATCTGACATGATGGTGCATCCTGTTATGGCCCATGATTCTTTGAACTCCTTGAAGTATACATCCAAGGATTTGATCTCTTTCTGCAAAAGAGATCCTCTCAAGTCATGCATACTAGGGCCTTTGAAGCCCTTACCAGCAGCAACAACAGAATCCCACATAGGTTGGAAATATGGTGAGCGGGCAGCATTGAAGGGGATATCTACATCATACCACCATCTAGCTATGTACTCATGAGCAGTCATTCTGTATTGCTTTTTCCAATAGGCATCTATGGTGGGCTGAATTGGCCGAGAAGCAGCATCATTGGAAGGGGTGTTTTGAGGTGAGAAAAAACTATGGATACTCCCTTTTTTGGAGACATTTGTTTTTGAGGGAGGAGGAACATACTGGTAGGTATCCTTGAAACTGGGAGAAGAAAAAGGTATGGATGAGGAGCCTTCATATTCAGAATAAGGGGCAGATCTGCCAATCATTTCTGCAAGATGCCTCTTCTTCCCTATTTCTGCCTCTCTCTCTCTTTGGTTAGTCTTCTCCACTTCATACTGTTCAAATTGTTGTAGCAACTCCAACCTTATCTCTCCAATCACCTCTGAATCAACTTCACATGGGGCAACATTACCTCTAATGCCAGCCAAGTGTTGTTTGAGCCTATGATTGCCTCCTCCCTTAATCAATTTTTTGCTAAGTCACCTGACACGGGGACACGGGACACGAAGGACACGGGGATTCGAGGTGTCCGACACGGGCACGGTGACCCCGGAATCAGGACACGTAGGATACGTTTTATATACATATATATATTTTTTTTTAAATATATATTAAAATTTAAAAATATAGACATATAGATCCAAAAATATTTAGAAACTAGAACATTTACAAATATTCAATAGAAATTAGAATAAAAACACATTAATGATCATTGATTAGTATTACTATTAGTAATTAGTAATTAGTAACACCAACATAACTCACTGGCAAAGCTCAAGGCACCAAGATAACTCCATGCTTATCACGCACCCATGTACATACCATGACTTAAGAGACTCCTAATAACTGACAGGCACTCTGTAGATACAAAAAGGATGAGCAATGCTTTGAATAATCAATTGGGTAAGATCTATGAGAGGATACAGCTTAAAATGAGGATAACACAAAAGACATAATGATAATAAGTACACACAATGTCTTATGCCAATAACCCTATGCCAAAAATTTGGGCAGATGTCGGCTGTGGCAGCACCAAACTTTTCATATGTAAAAAATCAGGTGGATTGGATACTTTGTGAAATGCAATGGCTGATAACACAAAGGTTTACCCTCAAACATTGTCCATCAAAAAATGATAACCCAATAGTGCTTTTGCAAGGGATTTTTAGAAGAGATCTGGCAACATATGTCAACAGATTAGTGTGCTCATAGCATATCATGGTTATATATATCTAGGCTCCCTAATTAATCCAAATCATATATCTAACACAAGCTGGTTTGGAATATAACCCCTAATCCTCCAGAACCAAAACACTAACTTCACAAGAACCCCAACTATTTCTTTGTTGACTTAAAAAGGCCTTGCACATCCCAACTAATTGCAATCCACATTATCTGTTTGAAATTTTAGGTTTATTACAGGATTTGATGGTTATTGAATTCAGAAGTCTAGCTAGAATCTTGGAATACATATATTTTCAGACCAAACCTTAGAATGAACACCATTTTGTCCAACCACTCCGGGTTAGATGAAGGGACTACACTGCTAACGGACTACACTGCTAAATCTTCCATGATTGAGAAAGAATTTCATGCTGGAATTGCAGCCCTATGACTGGTGGATATCTTCCTAGGTGGTTGTATGGATGGGATTCTATCCTCTAAAATTTAAATTGGCTATATTTTCACATCAAATATTTCATATCAATTAGTTTTCTGCTCATTTGGAACTCTCTTTCATTATATTTTTTTGGCAGACAATATGTGTTGTATATTTCTTCAAGTTTTTATTCCACCATTGCAACAGATCCTCGTGGTATGGAACAACCCACAGATCAAGGCATGAAATTTGCAATTAGTAGGTTGTGTAGATCATGGTTTTATTTGAAAACCCCTGAGAAAATAGAAATTAGCAATCCCAAGATTACGTGTCCTGTTTTTTGGGCACGTGTCCAATTTTCAGGACACGATGTAACTGCGTGTCTGATTCGTGCATGAGTGCGTGTCCCGTATTAGGATTCGTCCGAAGGTCGAATCCCCTTCGTGTCGGACACGAATCGTGTCCGATTCGTTCCCCACGGGACACGAGGGGGGTATAGGGCGAATCCGGTTTCTTAGATTTTTTGCAATATCTGCAATATATTTTCCCTTCAACTACTTCAGCATGGGCCCATGCTGGATCTTTTGATTTAGGAGCCATTATGAGATGCAAATGTTGATGGACAGTTCTCTGTCCAAAAAAATAAATAAGTTAATTTACAAAAAAAACACATTAAAACATGTAATTTACAATACTGTAAATTACATGTAATTTACAGTACTGTAAATTACATGTAATTTATAGTATTTGTAAATTACTGTAATAATTTTATTAGATTTTTTAAGAAATAATAAATTTTCAGTATTTGTAAAAATTTAAAAATTAAGACTCCCACCTACAGCAATTGCCCCTATTTGTGTGCCTCTTTGAGATGGCCAAAAAAGCACCCACAGCAGTGACAGCACCCAATAGTATGCACTTGTAAATTGTAATGGATTATGGCACTGTACCTGCTCTTACAAATCAAAATAAGACAAACAAGTGAATACAAATAAGGTAAACAAGAGAAAAAATATCAAACAAGCAAAACAGCACCATGCTGGCATGCACATTGCAGACTCTAGAGTAGTTTAAAATATTTTCTGGTTGTCATCCTTCACCTACAGCAGTTACCAAGTCTTCCAAGAAGCCAAATCGTTTGCCTATTCTACTATGCATCTTTTTTAATGGGTGACTGTATGTAGTTCCAAAAATCAGGTCAGAAATAGAATACTAATTAATATTTGAATTCTTTCCTTGCTTTCCTGTCATAAAGTGGGATTTATAAAGTATCCTCTTGCTGTATGAGGATTACTGTATGAAATGTTTTGAATCTTGATATATGAGGCATTGAGGATTACTTTATGAAATGCTTTGATAAAGTTTAAAATAAAAAACTGCTAAAAAATTTACATCCAAGCAAGAAATCAGACCTCTGTCCAAAACTGTCGGTTGTCTTGTAAGTTGTAGGGGCCGAGGGTATGTGAGGGTCGAGGCTTGAGCTTCAAGTTCCACGGCCACCGTGGTCTACCGTCTGTGCAGTCTGCAGTGTGAGACTTGAGTGAGGGCCGAGGGTATGTGAGCCTTGAGGGCCGAGGCTTGAGCTTCAACTTTACCCGGGCTCCAGAGCAGTGATCGGCCAGCGTGAGCAGTGCAGGGAGGTCCCGAACCGTGAGCAAATTGCGTGAGAATGAGGTTAACACTTGACGACAGCAGGTAAATAGTGTTAGGCTTTAGTTTAGGTTAGGAGTTAGGCTAGGAGTTAGGTTAGGGCCGGAGGCATTGTTAATTTTTAATTTTTTTAAAAAAATCGAAATTTGTGAAAAACCGGCGAGTTGGCCTTTGACTCGGCCGAGCTGATCGGTTCGGTACCGAACCGGTCACCCGAGCCGGTTCAAAGCCTGGTCTGACTCGGCTGATGGTTGACTCGGTTGACTCGGGCCGAGTCCAGGCCGACTCGGCCGAGTTTAAAAACACTGGTCTTAACAAAGTCGTCATCGACAAAGAAGATGAATTGGCGCAAGTACATGAAAAGTTAGGAAATCAGGAAATAGAATTACGTCATCATCAACAACAAAAAGAAAGACTCCAACAACAACATGATGACAGTAAGAAGACACATAAGTTGGAATTGACAAAAGTCAACAAGGTATTATCAAGCAATACCAAAGAGATTTGTCAACTACGAAATCATAACAAAACAATGATTACAAAGATCAAAAAATTGAAAAACAGTAGCAAGAGGAAACACTCCGGTGAAGACCTTGAAGGAAAAATACTAAAAAAGCAAGAAGATAACCAGTTTCTAAATAATCGTAATCAAGAACTACAGAATCAAATCAAGGAGTTAGAAATTGAAAAAATGTCGCAAGATGAAAGAATCGAAAAGATTCAGAATCATAACAAACTACAAGAGAACCAAGAAGCATAAATCCAAGAAAATGCACCTAAAAATCAAATCAAGGAGATGAAGACAGTCCTCGCCGCAGTCCAAAAGAAAGAAAAACAAACAACACCTACACCTTACAGACATCCTAATTATAATCGTCATTTTGACGAACGACAAGGTCAAAATGAATATTCACAGAAGACTTATGTGGACTTGCGAAAATATCAACATACTAAGCAACAATTGAGACAAATCATCCCTCAAAATGATCTCAGAGCTCCGATTAAAATAGATCTGGGATGGACCACAGCAGATACGATGCGACAATTTGCCTGGGGAATCCGTAACTCGTATCGGCTCATTTCCTCAAATGTCGCAGATACAAAAAGGAAAAGATCCCAAGACGATCATTCAAAGGAAATTAGACATTGCTATCAATACAGCTTTGAGGACAAAGCTTCCCTTAAGGGGAAGGCAATGTAACAATAACAATAAATACATTAAATATTAACTAGTGATATGTAATACTAGGTTAAGGGACGTGGACCTTCATTCATGGCTGTCCACACAATATATAAGGGTGGCTACAAATTGTAATCTATCATCTATCATACATCTTATTTTACATTACTTGCCCTTTATGTCATTTATACGGTACTTATACTGGTTATTCTATTATTGAGGAACTTTGTTCCTTTCAGAGAGAAAGTCAAACAGAGGATTTAGCTAGGAAGATGGAGGAGCGAGCAGCAGGATCACCGAGCTTCATACAGCTAGGTTATACACTCACACAGGAGGGTGTTGAGGTTTAGCTGGGATTTGCCCAGTGATTCTGTCGAGTACTACATTCGTCAGGTTTGGGTGAATTTGCAGTGATTGTAAAAGTTCCATATTTTCTCATAATAAAATCTATATCCGACTCCTGCACCAGTTTTCCCATCTTGGTTTTTTTCAGGGGTTTTCATACCCAAAATCACTGTCATTTTTATACTATGATGTTGTGAGTTATTTCTCAATTTTATATTCTGTTGCATACTATAGAAGATAATCATGTGTGGTTATCAGTAGAGATTTGCATGCACTATTTAGCCCTAGTTTGAATATTAAGGGAAAATTTACATATAACCCATAAATACCTCCATTAGAATCATAACACATTTACTTTTTGTTAAGTACTTGTTAAACTCATAAAATTATTTGAAACTTCATTTTTCTTCTTTTGGTCGGTAGATCAGAGATGGCTTTTACAATCCCGAGAAGAGAATGACTGCTACATAGAGTGACGAGCTTGGGGAAAATTGCTGTGTAGAAACAATTTGTGCATTTTTTAATGATGAGTCCTTCATTGCCAATTCAGATCTTATGGAAAGACTCTTCTCATGTACTGAAAGGATGTTCAGGAATAGGAGAGTACAGGATTCTATCCCTCAACAACACCAGAGGTATAAGAATGTTGATGACTTATTTGTTTACGATTTGGCAGTCTATGCCCAAAACTGTCTTAGTAGCTATCTTTCTTTTCCTTGTAATATTTCATTGATTTGATATTCATGAAGCCTATTCTAATTTCTTCTCATAAAATTTTTATCATCGATTTCTAGTTTTCTCCACTTTGCCAGAGATGTGGAGGGAGGACTTTGGTAGTCATATAACTGATTTGAAAAAGCTTGCTATTCATGTTTTGAGCCAAACTATAGTGCTTCTGATTGCGAGCACAACTAGAGCATGTTCAAATATATAGAACTGTGAAGGCTGGCTGAGAAATGAATGAATGGATTAATGTTTGTTAATTGCAATCTTAATCTCCAAAGAAACATTTGGATAGAACAGCGATAATGAAGCAATTGATCAGGACAAGGTTGACCTGCATTAAATTGGTTTATGGAGATTGGCAGATGAGAACCTCAGCAGGTTAGATAGAGAAACAGACACAGAAGCACCAGAGGTTAAGGCGAGATGCTCAGGTTGCCAATTCCGTGCATGAGATCAAAAGCTGTCATTGATTTTGAATATATTTTAAGTTGTTTTGTATTAATGCTATGAACTGGGAAACTTGATTTTCTACTTTCCAGAATACATGTTATGATTAGATTATCATTCTGCTATGATCTATCGGCCTTCAAGGCTTTGGCTTATAAACTATCATGTAGGTTCACTTGGAATTTCATTCGTCATTTACACGAGTATATCAGACACAGAAGCACAAATAAAGGTTAAAGGCTAAATCAGGGCATGTCATGATTAGACTAGCATCCTGCTATGAACTATCAGCCTTTTAAGGCTTTGGGCTTATAAACTATCATGTAGGTTCACCTAGAATTTCATTTGTCGTTTACACAAGTATATGTCTGCTTTCATGTATAAACAATGGATTTGTTGTGAAATGGAACTCTCTGTTCTTTTCTCAAATTTTGAATATTTTGCAAATTTGTTACTTTGTCAAGTTTTTGACGAGTGCAAAGCCAACTCTTACTTTTTGGCTTGTCAAGTTGTTTCCAAGTCTGAGTCGCATAACTTTGATCTATTTCCAATTGCTACATTGCTACTCCTACTTTTCTGCTATAAGGTATCATATTCTGCATATTCACACTTTCCACTGGCTATTTTTATTCATATAGAAGTCTAATTTCCTTAGCTGTTTCTTGCAACACATTTATAGCATTGGCAGTAAATTTCAGTGTTGTTTTGCATTCGCCATGGCCATTCAAAGTCTAACATAATTCCGGCAACAGCTGTTCCAAAATGACCTGCAGTTTGCTCCAAACCTGCTTCCATAAAAATCTTAGAGGGAGCGAACCATGTGAAAAATGAGCAGAAAGTTCCAATTAAATCTCCTAATCACAGCCAAGGAATAAGCAACATCTTTCAAAACATGAAACAGGAAACAAGGCAGTTAAGAAGACAATTTAGGAAATGAACATGACTATAGACAAGTGCTCTATAAGTCGAGTCTTAAGACATATCTTAAGTGTATGAGGGCAAATGATTTGTCAACTCCTAATATGTAGCTTATGCTGTTTGAATGAATTTGTTGCCAGCAAAGTTGTCAGGTCATTTGGTGACTGGTACTCACCTCACAAGATAGTCAATAGGTTACATCCAATCCAGCATTTCAATTATGTAAATAAATGAGGTAAAAGAGACATTTTACGTAGCATATTTCTAAGAGACCATTTTCTCCATGGACTGCATCAACTTTGGACTCTCTCTGGTATAAATTTCATAAACCTGGCTTGCAGGAATGCAGAAAAACTTAAAAGGATATAGCAGATGCTCTTGTTATAGAAAACTATATAAACCTCATTCCGGTTCAAAATTTCTCGCATATGTTTGTGCATCATGAAGCTTGTCATCGTAAGTACAATGTTCAAGGAGTTTTTAACTCTATTTGAAAAGAAATACTTGAAAATTACTCTCTCCAGACCCAGTGAAAAGTGCCCTAGAGAAAATAGATGAATTTCCAATAAATGGATTAAAGGTTCATAATGTCCACACCTGTTCTGTATGTCATTTCCTCCACCTGGTAAGGCAAAGGGCTGCAGGACTTGAGGAAGCGCTACATCCTTATGTGGAATATATCCAACGTCATAGCTTGGTGAGCAAACAACTCTGATAGCATTCTTCACAAGAAGTGCATGGCCTTCAGTTGCCCTTACCCCAACATCATGGCAGGTAACAAAGAAGTGATCAGCTCCCAAGGTCCGGTTCCAATAAGGGTATTTTCTTGCTAGGCTTTCAACATAATTCTGAACAATAATAGTCATGTTCTCATAAGATGTTCCCTGAAACCATGGTTACTGGATTAGGCAAGCTTTTGGGCATTTGCAGAAAGCAGTTTCCATGAGACCAAGAATGAAGACAGCATACAAAATGCAGTTTTAAAATTGCTAATGGGTTTCCAAACACTCTGCAGAAAAGTAATCATTTACACCATAGACAACCTAAACCTATTGTTTTCCAATTGCTTATGCTGCACAAGTATTGACAAAGTAAGCAATTTTTTCATCATAAGAAAACTGACAACCCCCATAAGCATTAAGAATATATCTTACTGATATTAACCATGTTCCATTTCACAGAATCAGAACCAAGTTCTTTATAGATGCTCTTAAAAGGCAAAAATTATTTTCAAGCAGGTAAGAGCATAACATTTTTGGGCTGCATCTCTACATTTAAAGGAAACAAACCAACCAAAGATGGGGAGAACATATTCTCCAAAAGCATCCCGTGGATTCTATGGTAAACAGTGCATATTCTCTCATCTTTTAGGGATCCAAAATAAACTATTATGGTATTGAATTTAAACACAGTGAATTATAGTAAACCTTTATTAATTCAAATAAATATCCAGTAACAATTTAATGATGATATGAGATAGATCACAAAGATAAGCTGTGAATGGTGTTCAAATGTTAGACATAACGAGGACAGACACAAAAACAGCAACAACAGTTCAAACACAAAAAAGCTGGTGAATAACAAATATGCTTCTAGTAAACTAAGTAGCAGCCCTGTGCAATTATTTTTGCACACAATCAACAGATCCTTTCACAAATCCATGTGGTGAGTAAGGCATCTCAGACTAGAAGTGGCAGGAAACATTCATGATATGTAAGCAAATAAAAATACCACTTCAGACAATTACCTTTTAAAGTTGAACTCGAAAGAAACTTCTCTGAATGAAGGAAACATAGACACCAAAGTAATTTAAATTATTAAGTGCTCCAAGTATAATGAAAGAAGAATTGTATAGAATGTGGGAATACAAGAACTAAAAAATAAGGGGTCACAATACAGAATCCTTACTCTAAAAAGTAAAACAATTCCTATGCGAGGGGGTTGAAATATAAAGAGGAATTTGTTGCAAGCAAGTTATGATAAACAAAGAAGAAACTGGCATACTTTTCAAAGAACTCTGAGTTAATATTTCAATCTATGAGACTATAATTTTAATTTCTGCAACTAGAAGGTAGTGGAGTGTTGATAGTTCTATAATCTATGTTGTTGAGATAAGATCATTTTAGTCGTGTCCAACAAATGACCAAAAGACAGGTCAATGAGAATAGGAAGTACAAACAGTGATATTAATATCTAGGGGTACCCTAAGCAAGCCCAAAAGCATAAAAGAAAACACATTGACATCAAACAAGAAAACATGAACTAAATATTCTATCAAACAAGGAAAAAGAGGGAGTGCAAGAGAGCAACAATAGGTCCATAGGACAGGATGAAGAGGTAGAGGGTGCGGAGGAAGAAATATCTTCCATGGGATTAAACACCGAGAAGGATCCAATGCATTGGTACCCTAAGCAACCCCAAAAGCATAAAAGAAAACACATCAATATCAAACAAGAAAACATGAACTAAATATTATATCAAACAAGACAAAAGAGGAGAGAGCGCAAGAGAGCAACTAGAAGTCCATAGGACAGGATGAAGAGGTAGAAGGCACGGAGGAAGAAGTATCTACCATGGAAATAAACACCGAGAAGGATCCAATGCATCGTTTAATGATGTAACCTAGGGAGAGCCCAGGGCTAAAAGGCCTTGGTAGGATGATCCTAGGAGGCATCTAGGAAACACGAGAAGATCATCTCCTAGCACTTGAGGCCAACGAAAAGAATCTCATAATGTGAATCTCGCCAAGGTTGGGTTGTCAATCTAATATATGCAAACTGCAAGTACACCTAGCTCTTTTGGGAAAGAATTACTTGGCTTTGGAGCAAGATGTTGTATTTGGTCTCACTGACTTGAAATCTACTATGCTACCCATCAGAAAATCTACATGTCACTTAGCATCATCAAGTGGTAACATTGATTAAAAAAGGTAGGTAATCAATCCAATGGGACAAAATTTGGAAGAAGTGGCAAAGTCTTTCTTCTAAGAGTTGTCGCCTCAAACATGTAAAGGACAAACACCTCTAGTCAAGATATTGGATGAAGGCAGCTAGGGATCTCCTCGAGCCATACAAAAGACAATGGTAACTCCCCCTAATCTCATAGTATATGGGGCGTCTAAAAATGAATTGTTCCTTAGATTCCACCGCTATAAATGACATAGCTGGCAGGCCCTTTCTACACATGGATACAATGCTCATACTCAATCCAACACTTGTAAGACCGTAAAATAAATTGCTCGAGAGAGAACCGAGGCCATGAGACTAGTGGTAATGAGTATACTCATGACATATGATAAGACCCCCTCTCAACAACATAAAATTCTCTAAGTTGAAGGTCATCAAAGGAACAAGAGCTTGTTGTAATACCCCAAGTTTGACCCTTGGAAGGTGTTGCTTCCTAATGCACATCTCGGGTAACGTGGCAGAAATATTCAAGCCACAGGGTGCGACCTTGGGGGCAAGCTCGAGCCAAGTGTTGTCACCTGATACTCAGGTCCTCTGTCTAGGCCAACTCCTAGCGAAGCCAAGTGGGGTGGACCCTAATGAAAAGTAAAATCTAAAATTTTTACTCTAGGAAATAAATAATTGAGTCTAGGAGTTTATGTGAAATGAATTAAAACCTTAACAATGAGTTACTGCAAATGAATTGAAGTATAACAACAACAACATTTATCATTCACACACCATTTATGACAATATGCGGAAATTGATTTAACCAATATAAAACAAAGAAGACCAGTGCCAGTGAAATGGAGTGCTTGTGTATGAGGGTTGTTGTTGTAGTCTCGGATAAGTATTGCAGTGTCTCGTTGGTAAGTTTTAAGATTAATTAGATGAGTGGATTAAGGAGTGGGTAAATTCTTGGTTTATTGTATTTTTGCGGTAATGATCTTAATTAGCTTAAGGGATGGGAACTCCCAATATTCCCGAAGGTACGGGGAGTATGTCCAAAACCATTAACCGATGCGGCTCCCCGCAAGGAATATGTGGGTTGGTTGGAGTCTCTGAGACTTGTTCAACACTATACCAACAAGGTGTCTCCTAACGGTGTCACGAGGTCACTGCCCAGTTGTTCCCGCTTCCTTTGTGGATTTTGCCACCGCAACGGACTTAGTTCGCGACGTTGGATTTTCGCCTAGGAGAATTATTTTAAAGTGGAAAACTAATCAAGCTAGTCACCTAAATCCCTTTCTGATACTACCAACTTATCAGACGAAACTGCAATGGAAGTAGAGCATACGGGGATGAAGGCCTTGTAAATTTTTAAAAGTTTTAGAACAAGTTCTGATTTAGAAAAAGGTAAAACCTAGGAGTCTCTTTCCAGATTCAGTACTCGGGCAAGCTCTTATCCATGAACCTGTACTCAGGAAAGCAAGGGGGGTTATTTTAAACTCAGCAGTGCATAACAAAATTGTTTTTTAATTACTACACAACTACGATAATAGCATATAAAGAAAACAGAAAAAATGACACCAACACAAACCCCCCCAAGGGAGATGGGAACCGGGCTCTAATGAGCCTACTCAAACTTTATTTTTGCTTTTACAATGATGCAAAAGAAAGCACACTTTGGTCCTCAAATTGGGATCCAAAAGCTTACAACTTGTGAAAAGAATAATTTTTATGTGAGGGGGAGCTTCGTTTGTCTTCTTTTTATTGATTTTGTGACAATTTTGCCAGAGCTTGCCTTTATTTTATCGCAAACCTACAAAAAACAGCCAACAAATGTTAGTGAAATGTGCCCAAAAGCACTTTAAGAGTGCTTTTGGAAAACTTCCAAAGTTTGCCCAAAAAATTCTAAATAACAACTGACTATAAAAAAAGGAAAAAACTAAGTAACGCAAGCTAGAAAGCTTGCCTTCTTAGGATCTTTGCTTGCCTCTTGAAAAGAATGGCAAGCAAATCTCAAGCACTATATGCCAAATAAATCAAATGAAAGCTCTTTAATCTTCTTAACCAAGTACTTTAAAATTTTAACTTTAAACTTGCGAGAAGAAGGCTAAATCTAATGTTTAAAAGAACAACTTGTAATTACGCAATAAGAACTAGATTTGGAAATTTAAATCTACTTTATATATGTCTTTGAAATGTAGATCTAAGCAAAGTAACAGTAACCAAAGTAAAATTGAAGATTTTTTGGATCAAGAACTGATAGAACCGGGTGGAGCAAGAAGTAGAAAAGGGATGGTGACGCCTCCTTTGGTGAGATCTGAGGGATGATGCTTCTTCTTTCAAAATTTCTGGAGTAGAGGGAGAGCCCACTCGCTCATCAAATGCTCCAACTTGGGTTTCCTGTAAAATACCTTCAACAAAATGCAAAGGGGATTAAAAGCACTTGTGTGAAATAATAATAAGATAAGCAGTATTACAGATCATACAAGAAATCATATTAAACTTGCTAATCTAATATATTCCACAATAAGAAGTAACCTAACAAGAATCACTTCCTATTCTTACCAAATGTAAATTTCCTTACAAAGACAAGTAATCCCAACAATTGCAAAATATGAAAGGAGTTGATATAGATTACCTCAATGATTTAGCATAAAGACAACATCAACCAAACATCTATGGATTCCACACGGAAATTGCCTCCAAAGCCTTTTATTAACAATACTCAGAAAACATTACAATGTACGCAAGCAGAGGTTCAACCTTCCGATCTTAAACAATGGAGAAGTGACCTACTTAAATAGGAAAAGAGAGACCAAGAGGGGCCTCATCAATACTGAAGATCAACTCGAAGTGCAACTAAATTGAGCTAAGCTGAACTGAACCAATCAGGAAAATTGGTGGGGTGATTACTAGTTTAACTGGACTGTTGGTATGGAAAAGGTGCCACCTCGACCTCACTCCATCAACAAAAAACCAACTCACCAAACTCCAATCGCAAGCCACTCATCTTCATGCGAAATGCAACCCATACGGATTAATCTTGACGTGAGTTCCAAAGAAAGGATAAAAAACACGGTGGACATGAGCCACAGTGCATGATGTCATTTCAAAATAGAGTTACATCACCACCCACCTCGCATTTTTATCTCACACGAATGTACGGCTCCAATGACATGAGCAAGAATACAGTATGATGGGTTTTAAACCATATGGTATAATGACTTAATACAAAACCAAAGTTGATTTGTAATATTCATATGAGGGGGGGTCCACACTTGTTAGCGCATCCTCAAACCATGCTTGCGATTTCCCATATGTTTGACATCACCCTCCTTAAAAATAATCGCTTGCCTTAATAAACAATCTATGGTATATCATGTTATAAGTCAAGGTTTTGAAATAATATGGATGTGAAGGCCCACTCCATAGCTAGCGCATCCCTCCAAACCATGCTTGCGATTTCCTCATGCTTGACGTCACCTTCATAATATAACATTCAAAACCTTTTTTTAAAAGCAAGCTTTGAATGCCTATGAGTATAAATCGCTAGTCACATGGGACCCTTTGCATGTCACTCCAATCAATTTTTAATTGATTTTGACTTCTTTTAAATCTTTGACTTTTGTGTCAATATGTCCAAATTTAGCATTAAAATGCCATCTTTATGCATTTATAGCCAAATAATGCCTCACAGGGTGCTCTGGTTGCCCGACTGATGTAGAGAGTGGTCCCTAGGGTAAAGTGGACACTTCGAGTGTGAAAACGAGTGTCCCCACGTCAGAAACGGACTCTGTATCTGACTTTTATTACATTTTGAAGTTTTTTAATAAACCATTAAAAAAAGGCTTAAAAAACGGAATATATATATATATATATATATATATATATATATATATATATTGCGAAAACTAAGGAAACTGTAGGGGGTCCTAGTACATGTCCATACGACTCAATTCGAATGCGTAGTATGTTGAAAAACACTGACTCGAAGGCTCTAATAAACTCCTAAGGTCGAAACACCAAGATGACTACCCCAACTTTGGAGGTGTGAGTGAAAAACTCAGAAATTATTAGTCGTTTGTTCAACAACCAATAATAACCAAGGGAAAAAACACTCTGGGCTAGTCGGCTTGATGCTTCAGTCTGGGAAGCCGAGCCTTTTAGAAAAAATTAAATGCTAGGACATTTTTTACAACCTCCCCAAGGGGGTATGATCATGTGTTACAAAAAATAAAATGATCAAACTTCCAAAAAAAGCTTGGCGGACTTCTGAACTATGAAGAATGAACAAGTATACTTGTTCCACTTCGTCGGCTCACTTGAAATATCCACCAAGTATAACTTAGGTGGTAACATCTAGCTCCAACTGCGGGACCTATGCTCGATCAGGTCATAGGGCAAGGAGAGGATACGAGAACTCCAGAATCTATGGTTTATATAACCTGTAAAAATATCTCAACTTGACAAGAAAACCTTAGTGGAGCAAGTTTTATATAAAAGCCAAATGAATCATAAGTTGTATTTATTCAAGAATGTGGAAAACAAAAACTTAACCAAATAAAAGGCTATTTATTTCTAAGTGCAGAAAGTAAATGCTCACTTTAAGGAGCTTATTTTCCTACTCTAAACATATCATAATCACAATGTAATCACCTTAGCATTTGATCAAAATTTAAAATTCTTCTCTTGTGTTTGGTTACCAGCCAAAACAAGGATATGTTTATTAGAAAATGCAAACCTGTGTAGATATTCATGAGGGGTGGATTGGACGGGAAATCAGAGGCATGTAGAACTTCATCAAACTACCTCCCAAACTGGTATGTGCTTATGCAGGCTTCCTCTATCCAAACCTGGATAGGGCTAATGTAGATATCTATATGATGAGGAGGATCAACAACTCCATCATACATATCAAAAGGGCTTATTGGTTGATAACTCTCTGTGTAAGCCCTAGGCTGCTCCAAATCATGAGGAACCTCTAAATGTGAAGATGTAGACTAAGACTGACATTCCATTGGTTGAACCGAATTTGACTCTGCAATCCACTGCTTTCCCAGGTCTTCACTGCTAACACTCGTGTGATTTTGAATGACCATATGAGAAATCTACATGATTCTCTTCCATATCGAGATCTTCGAAGGTCTCCAAATTGACACTCCCTTCTCTCGATACATCAAAAACGGGCTTCTTAATGTATGTCCAACAATCATCATCCATACCTTTGTCGAATATGGGGGAATCCTTATCCATGGCATCACATTCCTGGATACACTCATCCTCATGTTCACTATATTCTTCTTCAGAATATTTGGTTTCAAAAATGTTACAAGGGAATGAACTTTCCAAACTCTCATCACCATGAGGAGAACATAGAGGAGTGTCATCATACACCATATTGACCTCATCATAATTATCTTTATAAGTTTCTGTGATGGTTTCTTCTTGAGATAAATCTGGAATACAAATGTGATAATCCTCACTGAAACAATCCTGAGGATACTTCAAGTCTTCAGTAGTTTCTATCATGGCACAGTGATGAGGACCTTCAATAATATCTTCAATCAAGGGACCTTCATCAATATCTTCGATGGGGTCACTTGGGATATGCTGCTCAATGGGCTCCTCTAGCTTATTCACATCCTCCATATTTTCTATTGATGTGACATGAGGATGGTTTTCAACATCTTCATTATTTTCTGTTGATATGACATGAGGACCATTTTCAACATCTTCTATGAGGTTTCTAAACTTCTTCAATTAGATTTATCCCATGTTCAAAATCCTTCTGTGTATTGAGAGAGGCATCATATTCTTTAATAAGCCACTTAATCTCCTCCTTTCTAAAATAACTTAGAGGGATTTCCACACATCCGACGTTGTCTATGACAACATGAGGAAGTTCTTCAATGGGAGTATCAAGGACCTCTTCTTCACTTAAATGTTCTAGAAGTAATTCCAAGTCCTCAACACTTTGTATCATAACAAAGGGTCCATCATATGTTTCAGTATGATACTCTGTCCCAGATAGGTAGAAGGTAAAGATCTTTTTAAGGAATATTTCCAAACCATTCATACTAGCCCTACCATCATGCCACTGCTCTAAAAACATCCAAAGGAAGCTTGGAAATGAGTTTATAAACTTATTAGGAAGGTCTTGATAGAACCAGCAACAGGCCTCATCCTGAAAAGTACTAGCAAACATTTCCATCATATTGTCCTCATAAAGCACATTGGAGTCAGCCATCAACTGAAGGAAAGCTTTGACATGCCAGATGGCTGAATCACCATAATTTCCATGAAAGACTGGAAGCCATTTATATATTTTGGTCATACCATGAACAAAGTTAGGAAAACTTGGGATGTTTGAGAAATTGATGGGATGAAAAAATTCGACTATCTGAGCACCACATTGCTCCCTCAGTTCATCCACATTAGAAATCAACAATGTGCATTTGATATAACCATGGAACTTTATACTGAACAAGTGTAGCTGTCAATTGATGAGCTTCGGAAAAAATCTCAATGTGTCACATGTGCTCATCTACACACAACAAATCTTCACAAGTTTTTTGAGATAACAGGGTTTTATCCCTTCAATGGAGTTGCCAAGTGAGAAGAAAAATATGCATTTAAAGACTAACAAAAAATAATTTTTTGCTTTTCTTTGTAAATTTATAAGAGAAAAAATGTTAGTGGAGTCGCCAGATGAAAAGTAAAGATCTACTCTAGACATTCATGAAACAAAGTAAAAACAAACAAACAAAAATGGAAAACAAAGTCGTATTCCGAGAATAAAAAAGTTTATCCCCGGCAACTGCGCCAAAATGGTGCTGCCTAATTCGCACCTTGGGTAACGTGGCAGAAATCTTCAAGCCACTGGGTGCGACCTTGGGGGCAAGCTCGAGCCAAGTGTTGTCATCTGATACTCGGCTCCTCTCTCTAGGCCAACTCCTAGCGAAGCCAAGGGGGGTGGGCCCTAATGATAAGTAAAATCTAGGATTTTTACTCTACGAAAGAAATAATTGATTCTAGGAGTTTTAATATGGAATGGATGAAATTAAAGATTACCAACCGAGACACCGCAATACTTTCACTGAGACTACACTAGCAACCCACATTTGCAGGCACTCATTTCATTTTGGCACTAGTCTATTCTGTTCTTTTTGCATAAGTTAATCTCGCAATGTGTCATTGAATATTGTGTATCAAATCTGAGTTAAAGTGTGGCTAAAGTTAATCTTGTTTGCAGTAATTGGTAATCTTTAATTTCATCCATTCCATATTAAAACTCCTAGAATCAATTATTTCTTTCATAGAGTAAGAACCCTAGATTTTACTTTTCATTAGGGCCCACCCCCCTTGGCTTCGCTAGGAGTTGGCCTAGACGGAGGAGCTGAGTATCAAGTGACAACACTTAGCTCGAGATTGCCCCCAAGGTCGCACCCAATGGCTTGAAGATTTCTACCACGTTACCCAAGGTGCGAATTAGGCGGCAACAGAAGGTATTGGATTAGATTATGTTATATATTGTAATGTATGGTTATTAGGATAGTGTCAAGCATTAAAAGGTATCCAACATATTTAGTATAAAAAAGAGCATTAAAACCTTGCAAAACCATGGTAAAAGGATAGACAAATCATTAAATAGCCATCATCAAGCACAAAACCTTTCTTCAAATACAGAGTTGTCACAAGCCCAAAGATACTGAAAACAAATGAAAAAGACGAGTGAAAACTGAAAGAACTAAGTTGCATGATATGAGGAAATAGGTACAATTTTCTAAAACGAGAACAAGCTGGAAACATGACCCCTAACAAATTTGGAAACCAGGAAATGTGGTATATACTATATATATATACACCTTACAAAATGAAAATTATATTGATGCTTCGAAAGAAAGCATTTGACATTATGATATAGATTCAAGAATAAATGAGCAAGAACTTTTAATAAGAAAAATGGCAAGAAATACTTCACAATTTAATCCTAAACCCATCTCTATATTATTTCTTATATATGATTACATAATCCAAGCAGTAATATCCAAAAAAACCTTTATAAATGAGGCTACATATATCCAAAATCATCCTTTATATATGAGGCTACATATATCCAAAATCAGCCTTTGTATATGAGGCTACAATGCTACATGTATCAATCTGTGAATAGTGAACATAGAAATAAAAAATATAAGCTAAGTTGGTCAAGTTTAATAGTCTGGTATCACACGAGTTGTAGCTCCCAGTAAAATTCGAGACGGTAGAGGAAGGGTAGCTAAATCGGTGACACTTCAAGATTCCCAATCACCACTAGAATAGATGGTTGTCACACCGAAAGGGATTCTTGTCGCTTTATGTTGATGTGTAGCAAAGGAGGAGACCCTTGCTAGCCTATAGAGACTAGCAGAAAGACAAGACACTCAGAAAGGGTAAGAAATGTGGAGCTAGAATGACTTGGATTATAAACCCTAGATCTTGAAGTCGGATAGCAAGAGAGGCTTAGGAAGCGGGATAAGATTTAAAGGGAAACAAAAATGATCATGAGTAGTTGTTTTCTCACTATCTAAATTGATTACAATGATCCAAGTTGAAGATGTGTGGTATATGGTAGTCAAGTCAAGACTCTAGGGGATTGATGTGGATAAATGAACAAAACCCCACGATACAAGCTAGACTTCTAATTGAGAGTTCCTAACACCTTCAGAAGGATTGCTTGATGATGAATATGACGATATCTAAACCCACAAGCAAGCAGAGGATCACAAAACAAGAATCATGACCAAAAACCCAAGGAGGGCGAACCGCCTAAAGACCAGTTCCTTAGCTACAGGGCAGATGGAGTCCCCAATGATGACGCCTCAATGAGGCTAGTATGGCCTAGGGGTGAAGAATAATACCTAGAAAGGATTTCCCAAAATTCCAAGAAGTGCAATCTCGAGAAATTTTAAGAGTTACTCCAAAGAAGGTTTTTTTAAGTGACCAATGGAGTGGAAATCAAAATTAGAGAAAACACTTAAGAACTTACCTGGAAACTTGGCGAATGCCAAGATTGTGACACTCTTACGAAGTAATACCCACTTAATGAAGATCTGGTGAATATATTGTCTTTAAGCAAAACGCCCCAAGTAGCAAATGTGCCCCTCTATCCTACACAAAAAAACAACCAAAAATTAATTTTCCATACAAGAAAGAAATGCAATTACGACAAAGTAAGGAAGCATATCAATGAACAAAATGCACAAGAGAAAACTCCCTGAAGAAACCATGAAGTGGGAGAAGAGTTGCATCTTCCACAATAGCGTCCCTCTTCAAATTGCTAACTTGCCAGAAAATAACCACAATAAATATATATAAATAATATTCACCAATAAATTCACAAGTGCTCACAATGTAAGATAATGCAATCACAAATCAAGAACATTCCAGACAAGAGACTCAAGTATTTTGCCGAAAATGGTATTTCTCTATTCCAATAACCAAGCGCCAAAAGTCCCCTTACAATGATGGAGGCATCTCTCTTAAATAGGTGAAGTGTGATGTCCACATTCTAACCAACTTCATCCGACAATTGAGATTAAAAGATCATCAATGATGGAGATTTAACTTTTACACAAAACATGGATCAAGCTCACATAAAGGGGGGTGCACTTTTTGCCTCTAGTGCCCATGCTAAGTGAGATAAATCATAATGAGATAATATAACAATGTGGTACATGATGAGGGGGTACCCCTAGGGACTTTAAACACCATAGGTGCCACCCTTTATACATAGAAATAAGATATAACATGACAATACATGATAAACCAAGGTGAGTTGTGCCCCCACAAGGAAGACATCCTCCATAGGTAATCCAAAATAATAAGTGTGGACACCATGCTGAGAAAAATGATGGAGAATGATCCAGAGCCAAGAAACTGTTGATTTTCTGAGCAGCATCGAGAGCCCTTCTCTTCGGAGAATGGGACCACCTGGTCCGGGACCACGGTGAAGACTCAACCCAGTGTTGAGTGACCATTCTGTTGAATGGTAGATATCTGGTCTGAGACCATGATATAAACCCAGATCTGCCCTGGGTAGACTCAACCTTGTGTTGAATAGACATCTGGTCCGGGACCACGATGTAGACCAGTCTGGGACTGGTAGACTCAGCTTAGTTCTAAGTAGCCATTCTCTGGGAGAATGAAGACACTGTAAGCTCTAGACTAGGTCCGGGCATGTGTGTGGCACTTTGAGCCTCGATCTATGGGCTTGGGGTGCTTCTCCAAGGAGTAGCTACCCTTGATTAAGTTACCCTGGTACCAGATCTAGGTATCACACAGTGTGTGAGATAAAAGCATTGATAACTCTCTTGGTTTATGATGATGTACTTTTGAAATAAAATAAAATAAAAAGGTACCATAGGTAATGACCACAATGGCACTTGGTAAAAGGCCAAAGTCAAAAGTCAAAGGAAAAAATAAAAGTACTTTTTTTTTTGGTAATAGGGAAAGTGAAATTAGGAAAAGAATAAAAATATTATTATTTTTATCTTTCCTAATTTTGTCCACCTAAAAGGACTTTTTATAGAAGTCAAAGGAAAAAAATAAAAGTACCTTTTTTGGTAAACGTGAAAGTGAAATTAGGAAAATAATAATTCTTAATTAAAGAAGGACTTCTAATAAAAGTCAAAGGAAAAATAAAAGTACATTTTTTTGGTAAAAGTGAAAGTGAAATTAGGGAAAGAATAAAAATATTATTATTTTTATTTTTCCTAATCTTGTCCACTTAGAGGTGAACAAAGGCTATAAAAGAAGATCAAGCCTTGTCATTTGTCACACACACTTTTGCTCTCACAGGAGAAGAAGACTATCTTATGTTCAAACCCTCAGCTAGGGTTTTATCAGTAAAGTCCATCTTCAGCATTTTTGCACAAGTATCTTCAGCATTCCATTTTTTGGCAATTTTCAGCATGCTGATATTTTTGGGCAGTTTTCAGCACGCTGATATTTTTGGGCAATTTTCAGCAGTCTGATATTTTCAGACAGTTTTCAAACAGTCTGATATTTTTGGGCAGTTTTCAGCACACTGATATTTTTGGGCAGTTTCCAGCAGTCTGATATTTTCAGGCAGTTTTCAGCAGTCTGATATTTTCAGACAATCTGATATTTTCGGGCAGTTTTCAGCACGCTGATATTTTTGGGCAGTTTTCAGCAATCTGATATTTTCAGGCAGTTTTCAACAGTCTGATATTTTCAGGCAGTTTTCAGACAGGCTGATATTTTTGGGCAGTTTTCAGACAGGCTGATATTTTCAGGCAGTTTTTAGCAGTCTGATATTTTCAGGTAGGAGAGAGAAAATCTCAGTTTTTCTGAGAAAGCCCTAAATTGGTAATTTTCTGTAATTCTAGAAATTGTGGGTAAAATTATCAGTTTAAGTTTTACTGATGAATTTTACAGTTACTGTGGTCAAAATCCAGATCTGGATTTGATGAACGTTTTTGAATAATTTCTTAAGCCATCTCATTTACGAGATGAGCTATTAATGCTTTTGGGGTTTTTGTCCTTTGAAGGTTTCCCCAGTGAAAAATATTGTGTCCATGTGTGCTAATGTGCTGAATGTGTTTCTACTACACTACTGATCTTTTTATGTTTATCTGCAAATTTTTAAAGTTTATGCTAATACTGAAAATTCAACATGGTATCAGAGCTTAGCATGTGAAAACACAGTAAAAGGATACTGTTGTTGTTTCTCACTAGATCTTGGACTAAGATTTGCAGATCTAACATTTGGATAAGTGACAGAGATGGCTACTGTTGGTTTCAAAACGGAAGAGAAGCTCTTTGGTTCAGCAAACTTCAATTCCCGGAAGGCCAGGTTGACAGCCATTCTTGATGAGAATGACTTGGATGACATTGTTCTTAATGTCACAGAAGAGCCAACTACAAATGCTGGTAGCCTTGCCTACAAGAGAAAGCAAGGTAAGGCTAGAAGAGTTATTTATGATTCTATGAAAGAAGAATTGATGCCTAACATCACATCCTTGAAGACTGCTAAAGAATGCTATGACACATTAGTAAACCTCTATGAAAAGAAGGCTCCCAGTCAAAAGAGAGTCTTAAAGAAGA
>LPNX010578094.1:440900-468119 GCA_001517045.1 Pseudotsuga menziesii
TTTCATAGTTTTCATAGTTAGGCCCCTTGGACCCTTGAGGAGTTGTGTTAATTACCCTCACCATAACTTGCCAATAAGGACACATTCATAGATGGCCCTTGCCACTCTTGTTTCAGCTTCTTCTCTCCCTTGAACATTCACCATTTTAGCTATTTTGCTCTCTTGAATTGCAAAATGAGAAGATGAAACTTTAGAATTTATTTATGCTTGTAGTTGTTGATGTTGAGTTGCTTTCTTCTTCCTTGCTTCATGCATAGTCCTTGACTCAATTTTTGGAGCCTAAGTTTGATGTTTGTAGTTGTTGTTGTTAAGTTGTTTTCTTCTTCCTTGCTTCATGCATGACCCTTGACTCAAGTTTTGGAGCATAAGGAGTAGCATTAGCAAGCTTATCGTGTCTTCTTTTAATCCTAATAGTGTTTTATGCTCACTCTTGTATTCCCTCCTCTGTCGAGTCAACTGTTAGTGGGCAACAATCCACACCTTGTCCTGATTGTTGAAAAAAATGTGCCTTCACTATTGGGTAAGAGCCCTTATAAAGTTTAATACACAAACTGCACCACCATTTCCATGAACCACCCCTAGAAATTTTTGCAAACTTTGTAACATGCCTCCAAAAAGTATAGTAGCCAGTCCTCTAGTTGGCCTTAGGCACTGTCACAGGAGGAAGAAAAGTAGTTTGGTTGGAAACCATTTATGCTACAAAAAGAAATTAAAAACCTAGATTCCCAATAAATAAAATGAAAAATTGAAGCACAAACCCTAAATAACTACCAAAAAACTTTAAACAAGCTCGTTGCTCACCTAAACACACCAAAAAATGTTGTTGAAGTTGCCCAAAACACCACAAAAAGATTGTTGTAGCTGAAACCATAGTACCATGATTCGGCAATATTGAGAGTTTGTGTACAAAAATTCACATAGAATTCGAAATTTGGTGAATTTTCGACATAGTGCGGATATGGTAAAGTTTACTAAATGTTTAAATATATTTACAATTTTTAACTTTAAAAGATTCACAAAATGTTAGTATAAAATTTAATTGTTACCATAAAAGTGGAATTTCAACTAGAATAAATAATGCTCAAGTTGTAGTTTAACTTCTAACCTATGTCACAAGGTTCGCCTAATTTGAACCTTGCAGTTCAAAATCCGACAAACCTCAAGAAAAACGTTTACTTCATGGAGGTTCGGTTTGAAGTTCGATAGTGAAATTCACAAGCATGTTAATATTTTCATCTTGAGGGCAAGTAGTGTGGTTGGCATGGTTGGTATGCCCACGAGTTTGCCTTTTCGAGTCGGAAAAATTCCAAGGCGCAGGTGTAAACTTCTACATCTGAGTCGGTAAAATTCTAGGGGCATGATGTGCACTAAAAACTTGTATTTCGAAGCCAGAGGAATTCAAGGGACACCATGCCCAAGGAATCGCATTGAAGGAGAATGCGTAGGTGTAAACTTCTAGAGCCCCTAATTATCTTGTAGAGCGCAGGTGTAAATTCGAGTTTTTCAATTGTTTAATTATCTCAACTCTCTACAGTATTTTAGTTTGGAAAAGATGGTGTTTTCACCCGTGTTTTAGTTGGAAAATTAGTTATATGGATACATGACAAGTGTCAAGTATAAGCTTAATTGTATTTTATATAAGATGTATATATTAAATATATACATTATATATTAAATGTGTTTTTAGATTATATATTAATTATAAGCATAGTAATGTTATAAAGTATTTTAAATAGAATAAAAGTATATATTTGTTATGTCAAAATCTTATAAAAAAAAAAAATTTTAAATATGTATAGACAACGCCCAAGGGGGGTAAAGCAATTGGTAATGAGTAATTGAGATAAGAAGTTGTAAATGGAAGGTCATTAGTTCAAATCCCCCATGGATACTTACATACAAAAAAAAACAAGTGTATAGACAAATTTAATGGCAAACCTCATTTAAAATTTCGAATTCGAACTGAACTTGAACCTCGTCGAACTCAAAATTGAACCCAAAGTTCAAACCATGTGACATGGCTTTTAACCATTCAGCTATTCGGTAATTATCAATAAGAATGGAATTATAATAGTAGCATATCCAATGATAACTAAAGTCTCAGACTATTTATAACTTTACCATCACAAAAAAATGCCCACAAACGTGAATTTTCAGCCTATATGTAAAATCTGGACACAAACTGCGGAATCATTTCAAACAAATTGTGATAATTGTTGCGGAGATATGTTTTAAAATTTTCTGTAAATTTTAATAGTTCTTATTTCTATATTTATGAGATGCCTACTTCCGTATTTAAGTCATACTAGAATCTTTCTTTACGTATTTTTCCGTGCCAAATCTAATTCGTATACGTAGTCATACTTGAATATTGCTACTATGGCTGAAACTGCCCAAAAACACCACAAAACAGCAGAGAAGGATGGCTGTAGCTGCCCAAAAGGACCACAAAACAGCACATGATGATGGTTGCAGCTGTCCAAAAGACTGCACTCCCTCTTGCTGGAAACACCCTTGCTCAAACTACCTTTTAAAATGATCTTGTTCAAACCATGTGAGGAAAAATGAGTGAAATCGTGTTCATAAAAAAAATGACTTTAGAGGCTTCGTGTTCATAAAAGAGAAGGATGGCTGTAGCTGCCCAAAAGGACCACAAAACAGCACATGATGATGGTTGCAGCTGTCCAAAAGACTGCACTCCCTCTTGCTGGAAACACCCTTGCTCAAACTATCTTTTAAAATGATCTTGTTCAAACCATGTGAGGAAAAATGAGTGAAATCGTGTTCATAAAAAAAATGACTTTAGAGGCTTCGTGTTCATAAAAGAAAGTGACTTTAGAGGCTTCTGAAAGTCTCATTAATTAGCCATAAACCTCTAATTAGGGATTAAATGAGACATTGTGGGTCCCAGCAGTCAAATATGAGGGAAAACGAGTTCAAAAACCACTGAAATGCATCTGTACGAAGTGGATATGACCTGGAAACACATTTACGACCATAGGAAATGCATTTCCCACATGTGGGACATGTTTGCACAGGCGGAGATGTGTTTCCAGGCCATACCGAATGTGTTTCCATACAGAAACACACCAAGTACAGCAAGCAGTATGGCATTTCCTGCAACATAGGAAAGAACCAACAGTCTAAAACTTTAACATTCAGTGATAATGTTATATACGTAATCTAAAAACATTAAATGTACTATGCTTGAGTCCATAATCAAAATACTGCAAGTGAATGAATTACAAACAAATTACAAGGCAATTCTAATGATTTATCAATTTTCCATTATTAGACAAACTGCAACAGGGGGTTGTTTAGAAAAGTATAAAACACTCACATATAAAACATCACATTGTTAAAATCTGAACTTAGACTCGGCCATACTCTTGTCTTAGTCTTCTACAGTCTGAGAAAAAAAATCAAAGGATATCTCATGCTCACATTCCCTTGTAACAGTAAGCGAAAACACACATGTTAAGAATACATTTGCAGCGAAAATAACTCATGAACAGCAGACTGTAAAAACACATTTGACACATCATATTTGGTCCAATGACCCTGGAAAAACCCACAAGGGGAAAACCAGCCAAAAGAGAAATTTTGTATTATGAGCTCAAATGAAATAATACATAGCAGTATTTTTCAGCATTCAATCTCAGAACTTATCTCAAATACCAGCAACCTCAACACTTTTAAGATTGTGCCCACACTTTTAAGATTGTGCCCACAAAACCATACAGCTTGTACGGCCCCCACTACAGCAGTCTCCCTCTATCTCAGTGCACTTCGATTTCTGCGTGTTTGACTGTACTGTACAGTCACAATACGGCCCAGCTGATACAGCAAAGCACCTTGAAAACAGTGCCAATTAGCAGCCTCGTTATTCGTGCTTCTCTCTCACTGTAGAGTATGGCCCTCTCAAACAGCAGATGTATGGACAGTAATAAAGGATAACTCTTGCCTAGGGATGCATGCCCTCTTTCCTTCTCAAAAAGTGCACCTTATTTACTGCTGTACAGACCAGCATTAATGGCTGAACATTTGCCTTGGGATGCATGCCTCCAAATGCCCTTGGAAAGTGCGGCCTTCTCAGCTGCTCCTCTCTTTCTTCAGCTTACCTCTCCCTCTCTCTTCTTAGAATGTGTGCCTCAGCTTACTTCTCTCCAAAACTCTCCAGAAATTCTCCGTTTGTTAAATGTGAGACTGACTTTGTCTCTGCACCTCACAAGTGACTTTGTCTCTTCCTTCCCAACTGACTCTTCACTTTCCATGGTTGAGACAAATCACACTTTTGTGAAATAAAGTCATTTTCACTCACAATTTAATAAAAACTCACTTTAACTTTATAACTCTAAAGTAAATGACTAGGAAAGTTACCTAGGTCCTTTCTACATGCCTAGACACCCAGTAATGTAGAAGACCTTTTTCGTTACAAATTTCAACACACATGACAAACAACAAGCTGCCAAACCTTTAAGGAATCGCATACTAATTTGTCACATTGTGAAGTCAAAGAAAACAATACTTGTAACAGAACTTGAAAGCAACACTGAACCCAAAGGGCATAAAGTACTACTAATAGAAAGAGCATAGTAATCAAAGAAATGCAACAAAATGAAGGTAAATTTAACATAGAAATCACACTCTTGAGAATGCAATATATTCAAAGCTTCTGCTGCAACAAAGGCAGAACCTTTTCTCTATTGATAATTTCAATAGAATTTATTCAAGTAATCCATAAAATGAGGCTTCTTGTAGTTTATTATACTTAGCACCAAAGTGACTAGCTTCTAGACCATTTGCAGATTAACCAAATAATCCAAGTCAGCCATATTTGGAGTGGGAGATAACCTAGGATGGAAGCTATATTTAAAAATGCCATGTCACTTAACATTTGGTCCATAAAAGAGTAGCTCAACAAGCCGTCTGCAGGTAAAACTCATAATTGTAATTTGTATTCTAATGTTTCAGCCCAAAACTGTCATTTTTTACCAAGAAAGTCAACATGAATATCAGGTGAGTTGCACGACATAAATATCATTTTTTATATGGAAAACTTACAACCCATTGCTCTTATGGAAACAGTAGACCACAAGTGAGTTGTGACTTAGAAAACAGTAAACTGAAACATGACATAACCAGCACTATTTGTGGCTTAGTTAAAGAGCATAATAAAGCTTACAATTGTCACTTTCCATTGGAATGCTTGAGTATGAGGTAGGACTGAAAAGGGTATCAGCAAAAGGGACGATCAATAGTAAAATAAATGGCATGGGCTTAGACAAATCAATAAAGATTCTCATATCAAACCAGTTAAATTTTAGCGGGGGGGAGGGGGGGGCGCAACTCTAAAACAGAAATAAGCTGCCATGTCTTAAACATGATTTTTGACAGCTGAGTTAAAGAGCATAATTATGCTTACAATTGTCACTTTCCATTGGAATGCTTGAGTATGAGGTAGGACTGAAAAGGGTATCAGCAAAAGGGAAGAACAATAGTAAAATAAATGGCATGGGCTTAGAGAAATCAACCAGCATAGATCCAAATCCTAGGCTCTATCAAGCGCCAAGAGGGATCAAATCTTTGGAGGTGCAAACCTATTCTTAAGTATTGCACTCAACTATCAGCTTTGGTGTGATTCAGACCAAAAGACACATCTTTTTATTTAAGGTCGACATATAATATTTTTATTATTAATATGTAATACTATTTATGGCCAACATAATATTTTATACTATTTTTTATTTTGTTAGGAAAGAACATTACAACATCTCCTCCATACATGGTTTTAAAACAAACCATGCGCAAGGCCCTCCTAAAACCATTGGGGTTGTTTAGGAGGCCAAAGACACATCTTTTTATTTAAGCTCGACATATAATATTTTTATTATTAATATTTAATACTATTTATGGCCGACATATAATATTTTATACTATTTTTTATTTTGTTAGGAAAGAACATTACAACATCTCCCCCATACATGGTTTTAAAACAAACCATGTGCAAGGCCCTCTTAAAACCATGGGGGTTGTTTAGGAGGCCTTGCACATGGTCTTAAAACCATTTGCAACGACCTCCTAAGCCATGTATAATAAAACCATAGGTTGTTTAGGAGGCCTTGCACATGGTTTTAAAACCATTTGCAAGGCCTCCTAAACCATGTAAAATAAAACCATGGGTTGTTTAGGAGGCCTTGCACATGGTTTTAAAACCATGTGCACGACCAACATTTTTTTTTGTGAATAATTCAATTTTTTATTTTTTATTTTTTATTATTTTGTTAAATAGGAACATTACAACATCTCCCCCATATTGTGTTGTTTTTCTGACCGAAATTTTTTTTGACCGATAATTAAATTATTTTTTTTTTGCCGATAATTAAATTTTTTATTTATTATTGTTTTGTTAGGTTACATTACAACATCTCTCCCATATTAGGTTGTTTTCATGGCCGACATTTACTTTGGAGGATAATTAAAAAATTTATTTTTTATGGCCGACATTTACAAGAAGAACCTTACATGAGTAACGTTACATGTTACATAACGTTACAAGATATCCCCATACTGAGCTATAGAGTGCCTCTCGGCGCAATAAAGATTCTCATACTAAACCAGTTAAATTTTTTTTTGGGGGGGGGCTCTAAAACAGACAGCTTTCAACAGAAATAAGCTGCCATGTCTTAAACAAGATTTTCACAGCTGAAACAAAAATGGTTTCCCTCTTCAAAACAAGAAAACAATGAGAAGTCATATTATTGCAGAAATTCCCTTATAGTGTGGAGATTGATCCATTTATTTGAGGAAAAAAACGACAAATGAGAACATATCAAAAGATTCTCCCTCAAAAAATGAAGCTTCGAAGAAACAATGTGGAGTCAGTTGTCCAAGATAACTGCAATCTGAGAACCAAATCTGCCATGTTAAACAATGAAGACCTCGAACATAAATCGTGCAATTTGTAATCCCTGGACAATAAAAGCCTTGCATCCACACAGCTCTGTCAGCATATTTCACAAAACACATCATTGCCTTCCTTGTGCTCCCCTCAAGGTAGATTGGAAAGCAATCAAAACAAGGAAATGCAAATAACCAATACTCTCCATTCAGACCATCTGTGAGGCAAGTTTGCAAGGTGGATAGGATAACATGCAGCCCATATTGTTGCTGTGTAGGATTTTTTAACTGATGACCAATGGCAACCTACACTTTCCTCAACTCTGATGGGATTCTAAAGATGGAATTTAGTTGAGTTGACAATCAAGTATTGAGTAGTATTAGCATACTGCAAACATTTCATAGTGAAACATACTGCAGTTCGATTGGATACCTATTACCAACATATAGGGGTTTACAGGGAGTGCCCTAGTGTTGATTTTTCCTAAGCAGCATCAAGAGCCATTCCCTAGGAGAATGGAGGCATTTGGTCAACTACCAAAACTTGACCCAGTCTAGGACTGGGGGACTCAGCCTAGAGCTGAGGGCCATTCTTTGAATGGAGGCACCTAGTCAGTTACCAGGAATTTGAACCAATCTGAGACTGGGTGACTTAGCTTGGGGCTAAGAGCCATTCTCTAAGAGAATGAAGGCACCTGGTCAGTTACCAGGAAATTGACCCAGTTTGGGACTGGGGGTCTCAGCCTAGAGCTGAGGGTCGTTCACTGAATGGAGGCACCTGCTCAGTTACCAAGAATTTAACCTAGTCTGGCACTAGGGACTCAGCCTAGGGCTGAGGGCCATTCTCCGAGAGACTGGAGGCGCTTGGTCAGTTACCAAGTATTTGACTTTTAGTCATTTGATGCAGCCTATGGCTGAGGAACATGGTCAATTACCAGGTCATCGCCATAAGCCCTAGACCGAGTATGGGCACGTGATGCACTCCTCTCCTTGATCTATGGGCTATGAAACCTTCTCCAGGGATTAGCTACCCCTGGTTGAGAGACCTAGCACCTGATCTTGGTGGCACGAGGAGATCAAGTTAAAGCATTTAGTAATTCTCCTAGAGACCACTTGCTTTGACCACAAAATACTTGGAGGACCATCTAACCCTAAGTCTTGGTCCACAAGAAAGACCAAGTGACACAAGTCAAAATACAAGAAGACCTTTGAAGTTTGTACCACAAAAAGATTAAAGTCAAAAGGGTTAAAGATGAAAAAGATTAAAACCCTAATGTCAACTCCTAATTATGTGGGACCAACTCAAATGTTTGAAAGCCTATAAATAAATGACATTTGCAAATCATTTCATACAAGAACATTTATCACTTAACTGCTCCTTCGTGGACTGAGGAAACTCTTTACTGAGATTATTCGTTGCTATTGAGAGGAGATTTTTGTGGTTTGGTTCCTTCTTTATTTTTTTCTATCCGTGTGTGGCGGCCTTAGCCCACTAGGGCTTCTCCATCCAACAGGTTACAGTTCACAATGGTGGTTGAGGTCTGCTCAAGAAGACCGGTGTTCACGGGCTACTACAGCAGTCACCTCCCAGGTGATCACAATAGCAGCAAAAGAGCCTGCAAACACTCGCTTGCATACTCAGGTAGCAGCACACCTTTGCTAGTGGGTTAGGGCCACAATAAAAGGCTGCCCCATCACCTTCACGGGTGGTCTACGGCTTCATTGTTGTAACACCAACAGCAACCCACAGTTCGGGCAATAGGCAAATAGGTCCGGGCAACAGGAAAACAGGTCAATAGTCAATCTAGGCAACAGTTCGGGCAACAGGCAAACAAGTCAGCAGTCAATTCGGGCAGCATTCAAACAATCAATTCGGGCAATAGTCAAACAGTCAATTCGGGCAATAGTCAAACAAAATTTCGAGCTACAGGTTGATGGTCACCAAAGGTTAGGGTTTGTAGCAGAAGGATGCCACAGGACTTGGCACTAAATCACCCTCCACGTGGCAACATTTGGTGGCAAAAGTAAGATTGTTAAGGCTTTGAAATTTTTTGTGCATTCATCTCAGAATTATGAGATCAAATTCTTCTTCTTTCATGTACAAACTCAATCATCTCATTTAGAGGATGAATTACTTATGCTTTGGGGGTTTTGTCCTTTAAAGGTTTCCCCGTGAAAAATCATGTGTTCATTTGTATGATGCTTGATTGACTATTGTACTTGTCCTACTGTTGTTTACTTTTCAAGTACTATCTATATTACAGTCTGCAATTTTTAAAAGAATGGCATGCACATGTTAAAATTCAACACCTAGGAGGGCTCGTTCCCGCTCCCGAACCATGCTCCGAACTGGAGTGTGTCAGATCACCCCCTGGAGTGTGCTCCCAAAATTAAGGAGCGCTCCAAGGGGTGATGGCACACTCCTTGCCACTTTGGGAGCTCGATGCTCCAAAACATGCTCTCGAGGAGGTGGGACCATGCTCCATGCACGCTCCAACCACACTCCCCTGTGCATTCCCATGGATGCCCAAACGCTCTTGTGGAAATTACCATTTTTCTTTTTTGCTTTTTTTTCTAATTTGGTGTTGGGTGGGCCCCTTAGGGTTTGGAGAAGGTGAGGGAGAAATCAAAACTCCTCTCCCTCGCTATTTTTCTCATTCCATTAATTTTTGTATGCTTGAGCTTGTGTGCTTGAGGCTTAAGCTTGGAGGAGATTTGTGGGTGCTTGAAGAAGAATTGTGGGAGCTAGGAGGAGACAACATAACTATTTGGTCATGTTGGCAATTGGTGGATAATCTATTCCATTCCATAAGTTAATGGTCTACTTCTTATTAGATGGTTTTAAAATTTGTATGTTTGTAATTGCTAGAAAAGTTGTATTTGTAAATTTGTAATTGTTAGCAGCTAGATGGTTGATGCTTGAATGATTAATCATTAATGTACTATGGTAGTATGTACCATGAATATTCATCTAGAAGTAGCATAAATATACATGTTTCACATATTCTGCAAGTAATTTGGCATTCTACATGTTTTTTTGGAAAATTGCGCTTCTCCGCTCCCGAGACACTTCACTCCCTAACTTTTTTGGAAAATTGCGCTTCTGATCTCCCACTCTCGCTCCCATGCTCTGGAAATCTTGATGGCACACACATCAACCCATGAGTAAAGTGACCGCAAAGTCAAAAGAGTCCATCTAATATGCAAAACAATCAATCAATTCTAGTAGCATAGAGAGGGAGGGCATTGAGACGTCGAACCAAGAAGTTGTCCACCTACTAGATTGGCAAATCTTTAGGCCTATGTTATGTTGTAGAGGATTGTTACTCTAGGGCCTATATGATAAATGATGACTTTTGATCAATGAATACATAACTAGTTAGCAATGATCAATAAATTCCAACCACTAACAAATTAGGCTGAAGCACTTGATAAGATAAACAAAAATGAAATCACCAAGAATCTGATTATATTTTAAAAACACAAAAATAATTGTCGTAGTGAAAACACAAAAATAATTGTCGTAGTGAAAACACAAACAACAGAAATGGGAGCATGTGATGAGTGCTTGATTTAAGCTAACAACAAGTAAAGCATTATTGTTCTTGTATGGTTCCTTGCCCTCTTGGAGAGATAGTGCTTCCAAAGTCACTTTGAAGACATCTTGTCCAAGATGCATCTTTTAGACATGATCATTAGACTCACAACCCTCTATGGATCAAAGGTCTTAGGCCCCAACTTGCTTCAGGCCAACTAGGCTCAAATGAAGAGAGCGCAATCCTTTATGATACAATGCATTCTGATACAAGTGGACAATTCCCCCAATCCATCATCCAAGCAAAGTTCGGGGCTCATCCTCTATCATCTCGAATTCTTTGATCCGTTGCCATCTCTCTAAACTACCTCCCCCTTTAGGTGCTCCTTGGACATGCCAAGCCACCTCCTATCATCTAAGCAAGACCTAAACCAAGTTATCAAAAAAGACATCTACACATAATACATTCAGGTCACCTGGATAGCACCACCCCAAAGCCTTGGCCAAAAGGTAGCTTTCTACTATAAGCGCTTCCTAGAGATGAGAGATGATTCATCCAACCTTAATATACACCTACACATTGGATGCATGCCTTCCAAGTCCCCCTTGGGCAATATAGGGTGGGCTCTCATGGGCTTTGGATCAAGACTAGCCACCACATCTTGAAATCGAACGGAAACTACCAGTTATGTCACTTATAAGTGTTGGTGACAAAGGACCATTTCATTTTCTAATGTCCCACAAAGGTCTTACTAATTATTCCAAAACTCAAGTAGCACCATTTACACTTACTTTTGCTACCTAGACCAACAATGGCTTGCTCTCCACATGATAGAAGTGCTCAAACACACATCTCAGGCTCTCCATATTTGCACCGATTGAAAACCTTATGCAAATAACCTCTTACTTCCAAGTTGTCTGACCCAAGCAACAAGCGAAGACCCAAGCAGGCAACAAGCAACAAGCGAAGACCCAAGGACCTTCAAACTATAGATCAATGAGACCTCAAATCTCTTGTCCACCACCTCCTCCTACCACCTCCTCCTAGGGACTAACTAATCTCCATGTGACCTTTAGGACATTGTCACTCTATGACACATGTTGTTGCACACTACAAGACCAAGAAACAATCCAATAAATATCTCAATGCTAAACAACCTCATGGAAGGGCATCCCCAACCCATCCAACTCAATGAGGCTTCCATATAGACTTTGTTTCCCATAGCCTTGATTGTTAGACGGGCAAGGATTTTTCACTCCTACACTCCTCCCAAGATCATATAGGCACACCCCCTCATCTCAGCCACACCCCAAAGGACATCATCTACCAATGCATCGACAATTTCACAATCATTGATGACTCTAAGAGGAAAACATGGTCTTCACATTTGTCCTCAGCAAATGGCTCCAACACTTCTTTTTGTGTACCCTTACTTTACTTCTATGTCTCTTTACTAGCTTTATTAACTTTATTAGCTAGTTGTTTAGTTGAAGTTATGAGCTTAGATTTATGATTTTAACATCATTCTATGAGATGCTTTTGCACTCTCACCTTTGACTTTATGTTCTCGTATGTACTTTTGAGTCCCACGAACCTAGTTTTGTGGCCATTTGTTGGATATTGATAAATTATCTTATCTTACCTTATATGTGCTTGAAAGTCGTTTCCAGACTGGTCTACTTACTTCAAAGAGTAGGGACTCTTGTTGATTCAGCCTTAAGGAGTGCTCAATACCCCTATCTTGCTCTTTGCTCCTCAAAGTCCATTGTCTCTATTGGCTCGTCTAAATGAGTTTAATGTTGTTTTTGGAGGCCTCCAATTGACTTCAATTGATGGCCAACTCTCATGACCATCTTCCCCCTTTTAAGTCTTCTCTAGATGTGGCGAGCCACATCATGCTATCTATTTAGGACCTGGGCAAGTTTATCAATGAGTACATCTATAGACAGTATATTCAAACCACCTAGATTTCACCTCCAATGAGCCTTGCCAATAAGATGGCCTTCACTAGGAGCACTTCATGCAACTATGAGATGGACTCATTGTTCAACCCACATATATGTGCATGCACTGAATGCATGCCTTCAAGATCCGCCTCAATCAATTCAAAGTGGCTTCGCATTTGCTTCAGGTGGAAACAAATCATCATTTCCTCATCCCCACGAGATCTATAAGCTTTACTACCTATAGGGGACGAAAATGGAGGATCGTCAGATACCTAAGTTACTGTGATATCTAGGGAGGTTCTACTACCTTTACTAGGATTCAAATGGGTCTTTCTCTACATTCTTTCAGTACCAAGATCAAAGGTGTCTAGCATTTTCTATGAGGGAGGTCCTTGGTTATAGATCGCAATCCTTACACAATCCTCCCCATTCAAACTCTTTTAAGAGGACCACTTTATTTTTTCATGTTATCTAATGTTCTCATGGACGGAAACAACAGCCAAAGATTCAAACTTCTTTAGCTATCATATCAATGAGGACACATACCTCTTCCTAAACGCCCCCTCCCCAAAATGGAGATTGCAAGAAAGTTTGAGTAGCCCTTGTCCCAAACCCTAGGTCAGATGTCCCAATACCAATAAACACTGTACTCTAGGAGATCCCAAAACTAGAGATAGAGGCAGACTCCCTCTATTCTAAGTACTAATACCCATGCTTCATCGAGTAAACAATCATTGCATTAGACTCCCCCACCCCGCCTTGACCGGTAGGGGTGGTGGGGCTTTTCGCATTGGTGCACACCCTGGGATTATGCAATAGGGCCCCCTCAATCCCGGTTATTCTCTGGACAACCTTATCAAACAATGTATCAAACCCTTTACAATGATTGAGGGCTCAAGATAGGGGATTGCTCTCACTCTAACATGTTTTTCTTGTTGATGTTCTCACTATTGTACTCATTCTCTTTCACATTATTATCTTTAGTTATTGTTGCTAGTTTAGATCTACTATCTGTTACAGCACTCCCACTTTGCCTTACACCGGTGGTACTCTTTGGTCCCATTGGCCTAGTTTTGTGGTCATTTGTTAGACATTAATAAAATTACCGTATCTTGCAATTACACATTATTAAATTGCCCAACTTATTCAATTGTACAAAGCAACTATAAATGCCCCAAATATGACACAATTAAGCAACTCCTAGCAACTGAAAAAACGGCAGTATAACTGCAATATACCGTGAACAAACAAAAGGGAAATCCTTGATCAGGAAAGGATCACAAGATCCACGATACTAACGAAGACACGATCACAAGATCCACGATACTAACGAAGACACGATCACAAGATCTACGATCTAGTCCTCTTCCAATCCAATAAATTAAGAGTTTGAACTCCAAGGAAAGAGCACATATATGCACATGCTACATAAATATATAGTCGGAAACTGACAACAGATACTCCTAAACTAATATCAATGAGAAAGATACTCCCCGGAAATTATTCTTGACAAACTACATTACGAACTTGGGAGTCTTCCATGATTGATATTAGATCAGACGGCAACACTGACTATAGAAAAAATGTCAAAAACTAACATTTCTGCAATTTGATAGACTTATAAACTCCGAAAGGAGAATTGTTAAGTTATGTCTGTTTTTCACGTCCTGTAACATCCTATCTAATCTATATGACCTCCTCTTCGAATCAAATATGAAATTAAATGTAATCAAAGATTTAATGAAGAATGTTGGGTTTTTAAGATCTCATTTCTGTGGTCGAACAGCTCATTTATAAAACTAAAAAAAGGTTAAAAATAACAGACAAATTTGAAATATGCGCACATTATATTTGAAGAATAACAAAGGGACCATGTTACCATCTAAAATCAATAGCAAGAAACAAGGTAATTATCTACAAACCTTTCCTCTCATTTTATGGCAAGAGATGGGAATAAAGAAAAGATGAGCCTCCTCAGGACTGTCGGTGCGAAACCTGCTCTCCCGAATGTTCTGGAAAAAGTAACCCTCGCTCGCATATTTCCCGGTCAGCTTCCTCGGGGTTTGATAAAAAGTATTCGGATCGCCGTCGGGATAAATGTAAACCTTGAATGTTTGCTCCATTTCAGCATAATTTCTATTAAAGATATCGGCCGAGTGGAAAACCGAATTTCTAACGGCGGATGTTGCAGTCTTGGGGACTTCTGAAAAGACCTTTACATATCAAAGTTGTGTGTATGAACGTTCCATTATGAATTTCAAAAACAAGAGAGCTTAAAAAAATTCTGAAAAACTCGGTGCGGATGTTTCATTGGAGCTGTAATCTTTATGGTGTACAATACTACCTGATGGGGTTTCTCATTGCTGAGAGTTTGGACCGGTGGTGAAGGTAAATCAAGGCGAAATTGCAGAGATCTGAAGGAGATAAATATGTAGGCGATAAGTGACAGGGCTAGAACCGTAACCACCCATCGCTGTGTAGAACACATTGCTGTGGCAGTGGCGTTATTGATGCCCATAATGCTTCACGACTCTGGAGCTGCTTCGGCTCTATGAGCCATAGGAATTTCGGTTTTTGAAAGTTCACTGAGCGAGCGTATGAAAGCTCCATCTGATATAAGGTGACCTCACAGATAATTTAGTGGTGACTTTGGACAAAATATCAAATATTTAATGTTTTCTATTAATTAGGTCAATTGTTATGGTTGTCACGTGTAATTTCTTCTTATGAGTCCGTTGCATGTTATGACGCTTATTGTTTTGGATTCTTCATGTGTGCGTGTGTTTGGTGGTGGGCCCTCTTTGTAAAACAAAAAATTATTAATACATTAAAAATATCTTTTTTATCCTTCAAAATTTCATTAATATATTAAAAATCTATTTTTATATTCTAGAAAAACATGTTTTCCAATATTTTTATGAAAATATATATATATTTGTGAACAAAAACATTTTAATTACATATTTTTTTAGTAAATGATTTTAGAAATTGGGAAAAAATAATACATAGAATCATTAACATAATATTAAGATTCCTCAAGTTTGATGTAGTAAAATATCGTTTCTAAGTTTGAGAATTAAGGTTTGAGTATATGTGTATGTGTATGTTCCCCGTTTTTGTGATTCACCAATTTCAAATCATTTTATTTGTTAATGGTAGCTTGAAGTGTTGTAAGAAAGGAAGTGGTATTGCAAGGTTTATAGTTTCTTTAGAGTGAAAGGGTAAATCTATGTTATCCAAGCTTGTGATCGTGAAGATGTAGGTTGAGAGATGAGGATTTTGATCGCTGGTGAGGATTGCGTATGTATGCAATAGTCTGGATGTAAGTTCGATCTGCATGTGTGTTGCATGTCCATCGAGGTTGGAGTGCCTAGTTCTTTCGGGCAGTTTGGATCGTGACTGTGTGGTTCTAAGCAGTCGGAGCCACACATGATCTCCTCCACGTGCATGTAAGACCTGTTCTTCAAAAGGTAGAGTTCAGGCAAGATCTGAGTGAATTATGTGGCTCGGATTTGGTGTAAGATTTAGATCTAGGTTTGAGGAGGCCGCAGATCAATGGGGACCGAGGAGGTTCCCTCTGCCCCATTTTCGGAAGTGTTTGAGAAGCTGGTTACCGAACAAAATAAAAAGATAGCTAAGGGAGCCCCTCTGAAGTTCGTCAAACGGATTGAATATGTGTCAATTGTTGCTTTGCCGCCGGAGGACACAATCTGTGTGGCTCTCTCATTGGCAGATCGAACGTTGATTGGACAATTCACGGGACTCTTGCCATCTCCAAAAACCACTGAAAGTTGGGTCAAGAGGAATTGGAGACCCTTGATCTTGAAAAATGTAGCTTCGTATTTAGTCGGGAGAGGTTATTTTTTGTTTGACTTCGAAGCCAAGGAGGACAAGGAGCTAATCTTTCGAAACAGACCCTACTTCATGGGACCGCAAGGCCTTTACTTGAACAGTTGGACTCCGGATTTTGATCTTGAGGTAGATATCCCTAAGGTTGTCCCAGTTTGGGTTAGGCTCCCAAACCTCCCAATGCATTATTGGAATCCAAAAGCGCTCAAAGTAATTGGGAATACGCTGGGAAGATATATTGATATGGCAAGCCCAAAAGACCAATATGCCTATGCCCCGCTTCTGCGTGGAGGTGGATCTAGAAGCCGGACTACCAAAGGAAATCAAGCTCACAGTAGGGAACTGGTATCATTTCCAAAGATGGACTACGAACAACTTCCCTTCAAATGCAGAGGGTGCCATGAATATGGGCATTTGTTCCGTAACTGCCCACAAAAGCAAGTGGAACAACAGGAAAAAGAAGAAGGTTGGCAAATAGCAGAGAGGAGCAAGACTAAAGCAAAAAGTGGGGAAGAGAAAAGGAAAGAGGGGGGGGACCAAAGGAAAGAACCTCCAGAAGATAAAACCATCGAGAACATAAGTGGATCCAATGCTACAAAGGAGAATTCCTCTAATGAGGAGGAGAAGGAACCAGAAAAAAGGAGCTGATATATCAGATCTGTCTAAGAAATAGTCAGAATCAGCAGATGCAGAGGCAGCAATAGAAGGAAACCAAGAACAGACAGAGGGGGAATCAGAATCTGAGGAGGAGGAAGAAGAGGAAGGAGAGGAAGGGGAAATCGAGATAGCTACCCCGAGTATGAAGAAGGCAAGAGGAAGGAAGTCAACTAAGGAAGTACGAGAGCAAGCCACCTATAAAGATAAACTACAAGGCTCTCAATTAACACTGGAAAAACTCCTCTGAAACACCAGAAACACTCGGAAGCAAGGGCATTCCCAGAAAAAGGGATGCCCTCAACCACTAAAAGCAAGTAATGAAGGTCCTCTCCTGGAATTATAGAGGCCTGGGAAGCAAAGCCAAGGAAGAAGCTATGAAGGAGTTGATAAATCTTGCCCAACTAGACATCTCATTGATCAAGGAGACCAAGATGGAGAAAGACACATTTCTCTAGGTAAGTGCAAAATTTTGGAAGAAAGGAGGAAGAACTGCAATCAACTCAAGAGGAACCTCCTAAGGAATAGGTACGCTTCGGGATGATAAAAAATATGACCTTGTTGAAGCCAGGCATAGCCCTCACTGGATTCTGACTACTCTGCTGCAGAAAGATTATAATGTCCAGGTAAGACTTTTTAACATTTATGTGCTTGCTACCTATGTTGAAAAAAAAAACTGTTGGAATCTAATTCAAGATGAAAGCAACAATATGCTAGGCAATGTCATCCTTATCGGAGACCTGAATAACACTTTAAACCAAGATGAAAAAACAGGAAGTTGGGTGGTCAGAGATCCTATTAAGGAACAAATCGATGATTTAATCCTAGAATGGCGTCTATCAGACATCAAACCGCCCAAAGGGAAATTCACCTAGAATAATAAAAGATTGGGCTAGGACACATTGCTGCTAGGTTGGATGGGTTTTTTATCCAAGACTCCTTTGTCCTCCTGGGAATGAACTCATCTTCCAAAATCATGGCGTGTGGATGCTTAGGCCATAAACCCATCTTGCTTGAGATTAAGAAAGACCGAACTCTCGGCCCTATTCCTTTTTGATTCAGTCTGCTGTGGATCTCACACAAAGACTTTAAGGAGATTGTTGCAGATGCATGGACTATCCCGGTTATAGGCTCTCATTTCTACATTTGGGAGGAAAAATTGCCCAGAGCTAAGAGGGCGCTTAAGAATTGGGCAAAGTCATTAGAAATGCCAGCTCAAAGGAAAGGCAACGCCGTGAAGAAATTGGAGGACCACCAAATTGCCATGGAAACACAACAGATTACAGAGGGCGTTCAAAAAGAAGAAATAAAACTGCAACAAGAGTTATTCGTTGTATGCAGACAAGAAAATGAGGTTGGGAGGCTGAAAGCCAGATGCCTATGGTTCTACGCAAGGGACCATAACTCTGGATTCTTCCATAAACAGGCTGAATCCAGGAAGAATTATAAATCTGTGAGTGAGATTCATGTTCAGAATCAGGTTTTCCTTGATTTTGAAGAGATCAAAGTCAAAGCCACTCGCCACTTCAGGTCAATTTACACTACAGAGGTCAACATCATGCATGATAGTAAAATCATGGATTTAGTTCCAAATATTGTTAATAAAAAGAATAATGTCAACCTAATTAAAAAGATCATGATGGAAGAGCTAAAGGATGTCGTGGATGAAATGAAATATGATAAGGCACCTGGCCCAAATCGGTTCAATGCAACTTTCATCAAAGCCTGTTGGGAAATAGTACAGAAAGATTTACTCAAAATGGTGACAAAATCTGAGAGATGTGCAAAAATAGGTGGAAGCACGAACTCAGCCTTTCTTTCTCTAATTCCCAAAGAGAAAGATGCGATATCCTTTAACAAGTTTCGTCCAATCTCCCTTTGTAATATTGGGTACGAGATAATAACCAAAATTATGGCTAGGAGGTTAAAAGGAATCCCACCTCATATTATCCCTGAGAATCAAGGAGGCTTCATTAAGCGCAGGAGAATCTTGGATAACATAATCCTTGTTCAAGAGGAAATTCACTCAAGCCCAAAGAATGGCGAAAAAGGTATGGTGGTGAAGATAGATTTAGCCAATGCGTTTGACAGGGTTTTGCCATCCATTTCTCCTTAATGTATTGGCAAGATATGGATTTGATCCGAGCTTCATCAACTGGGTCAAAGCTTGCATTAGTTCACCCTAGATTTCCCCTCTTATTAACGGAAGAGCAGCTGGTTTCTTCTAAGCCATGTGAGGATTGAGGCAAGGCTACCTGCTCTTGCCCCTTCTGTATGCAATTCAAGCCTCCGTTTTCAGTCTCCAACTCGAGCAAGCTAAGAGGGATCAAGACCTAATTGACATCCATATGGCTCAAGGAACAAAAGAAATCAACCATGCTTGGTTTGTAGATGACACTATTCTGCTCGGAGGGGTCGGTCATCTCATAGCTCGAATATTCAAAGATGAACTTGATCAATATTGCCAAGCTTCGGGGAGTAAGCTAAATCTTAGAAAGAGTATGATCTACAGCTGGAATATTAATCGAAGGGAGGTGTCTAGAATAGCCCAGATACTGGAGATTGAAGGAGTAAGTATCTGGCATAATTTTAAATATTTGGGGATCTTGGTCTTCAGAAACAAGCCAAAAGTGCGGATTGGAATCCCCTAATTGAAAAATTAAAAAAAAATCATTCTTGCCTGGGGAGCTATGTGGTTAAATCTGGCCGAAAAATTGGTATTGATAAAAGTTGTTCTAAATAGCTACCCGATATATCAATGCTCTATTGGCCCCTTCCATTGTTTTAGCAAAAATAGAAAATATGTTGAGGTCCTTCCTTTTGCAAGGAGGGAAAAAGGGTGAAGGGGGAAAATTTTCCCTTGTCAGTTGGAGGAAAATCAAAATGTCTCAGATGGAAGGAGGTCTCCATATTAGAGACCTAAAGTTTTAGAACTTGGAAATGGGTGCTAAGTTGTTGTAGAGTCTAGCTGACCAAAAGCCTCCCTGGAGTAGCAAGGTGATCTAGAGCAAATATTTCTCTGGTCTGAGACTCAGGTGTCTAGACTCCATTCCCAGCATCAAGCATGGCTCTCCCATATTTTCTCTCTGCCAGAAGGCGCTTCCCAGGTTCAAAGAAAACCTTCACTGGACACCGGGCAATGGTAAGCAAATTAAGATAGGCTTGATTCAATCATGGAGAACCCGCTTCCTCCACTACTTCCAGAATTCAGAAGGTGGATCGAAAGGCAGGGAATTAGAACGATCTGGGACATGCTCAATGGGAAAATGAACCACCTCATAGATGGACAGGTTGGATCTTATCGAACTGCCCCGTGGATTTGGTAGAGGAAAAATCGCAATTCATGGACTGTCTGGCAGGTAAGCGTCGGTGGCAAGAGGAAAAAAGGACCGGCGTGGATGGGGAAGCTCGAGCCTATATACCTCTGCGCAAGGATATAGAACATTTTCAGCAGTCTCGAGTGCTCCTGCCAATCTTGCGATCTAGAAAAACCTATCGGACACATCCACGTCACCTAGAATCAATCTCTTTTGTTGGACGGTGCTGCATGGACAGATCCTCACGAGTGAGAATTTGGAGAAGTGTGGGTTTGAAGGTCCGTTTAGATGCCCTCTGTGCTGTGAAAGCACTAAAACTATTCTGCATTTATTCTTTTCCTGCCCCTACACCAGTGTTGTGTGGGATCAACTCACGATTCCCTGGTTCGGCAAGGTTGTACTTCTAGGTAATTCTGAGTTCTGGTTTATTGTCTAAGAAAAAACCTTTAATGGGGACTTGACCAACAAAAATGGACTCAAAGAGTGCTGGAAGATGCTACCAAGGATTGTCTGCTGGCATCTCTGGCTGGAGCGTAATAATATAATTTTCCAGAATAAGGATCAATCGCCAGAGAAGATTGTCACTAAGACGCAAGCTCTCATGGGAGAGATTATAAAAACTAATCGGGTTGCCAGAAATAAAACCAAGCTCTTATCCACTGAGATGGAGTCGATGCAGTCTTTTAACGTTTCATATATTGATATAGACCTATCAATGAAGAAGCTGGAAATATGGGAAATTAGACTAGATAAATCTCAATTCGGGAACTGGTTGAAGGAGAGGAAGATGTTCAAATTGTTCTTTGACAGAGCCTCAAAGGAGAATCCAGGGATGGTGGGAGGCGGAGGAGTCATCATTTGTCCTAAGGAGAAAATAGAAGTAGAATATTCTTGGAATATAGGAGTTGACTCCAATAACATGGCTAAAGCATATGGATTGTGGCAAGGAATCAAGCAGCTGAAAGCAAAGGGAGTTGAGGAAGCCTCTGTCTTTGGAGATTCTCGGTTAATAATTCAGGCAATGAAGGGAGAAAGTGAGAGACGTAATTTAAGGTTGGCAAGACTAATTAAAATAATTAAGGCTGTCTCAAAATCCTTTCGCTGAATAGAGTTCTTCCATATTCTCTGTGAGCATAATGACTTGGCAAATCAGGAGATTAACAAATCAATGGTGTTAGGTAAGAATGTGTTGTCAGTAAATCTTCTTGTATCCACCGATTTTCCACCTTAGGAAGCTTTTCTATATCTCTTCTGCTCTTCTATCTAAGGGATTGTTCGGACATGTTTGTAAGAGATGGGGCTGACCTCTAAGATCTGTTTTTTCTAAAAATAAGATGGTTGTAAATTTTCTTTTATCTCTATTCGGATCTTAATACAACATAACCATTTTTGTCAAAAAAAAAAAGATGCAGGTTGAGAGATGTATCTTTTTTAGTAGGAAAATTTGGCTTGGATTTTGTTTTTGGATAATCAAAATGCCTAACTTGTGGTTAATAAATATTCTATATGAGTCTTTGGGGTAAATTTCTTTTTTTCATAATGTTGGGGCTTCATTTACCATTCTAGTATTTGGTTGATGTTTAAAGATGAATAGGTGTGTGTTTCTTTCCTTAAATAATGTCCTTCGTTTAAGTTCATGAAATCATGATAATCTCTTAATCTTTTATGTTTCTCACTCTCTCCATGTAGATATCATACTTAGGGATTCAATTTGATTATAATACTTCTTCATTTTCATTTAGGGGTTTTGCTTAAGGTTTTAAAAATGTGTGTATATCAGTACACCAATGAAATATTTGAAGTTATGGTGATTTCCATCACTTTGGGATTTTAAGATGTTTGAAAATATGTACTTGTAGAAAAGTGGATCATTGGTTGTATGTGTTGTCTAGATGTAGGGGGTCTGATGTGGAACTTGAAAATTTAAGACATTGCATGGTAGAAGGAAATGCAAACATGTGAAAGATGTATGATATTATAACTTGCTTTTGTCTATATAATGGTTGGGTTTTCCTCCTAAAGTTATGTCGATGAAGTTGAATTCTTATTGCCTTAGCTTTTATCAGCTAACCAAGCCCAATAATGGCCTAGTTAACAAAATCATCCACATTGTTGGAAAAAACTTTTTAATGTTAGCCTTTGGTAACCTCTAATCATCTATATTATTCATTGTGTAAAATTGCTTTCAATTTTAATAAACAAGCATAGACCCATCCTAAACGCGGATCTATCAAACACCAAGAGGCATCCAATTTCTTGAGTTGTTGTTTTTTATGACATTTTATTTGGTTTTACATTTTTATTTAATGAGCAGATATGGATATTTTTATCATTTTTATTCAGTTTTCTTTTTCAATCTTATGCACTCACATAAAATAAATAATGAAATAAATAATAATAATAATAATAATAATAATAAATTTTTTGGTACATAACGTTAGTTCGTTACATGTAACGTTACACATCTCCCCCATACTAGGTTGTAGAGCACCTCCCTACTCTCGATACATTAATGAAGCATTTTCCCTTGTTTGGTCACTGCATTATTGATCTCCTCTCTTTGCTTGAATATTAATCTCTTGATTTTAGTTTTATCTAGATTAAGATAAAACTACTATTTTGGAAATGTAGTGCATAAACATAGTTGTGATGGGGGATAGTCTAGTAGTGTAGTTGTTTTTTTAAGTTTTTGTTTTTGTCTCAACTAACAACATATATTATTATTCTCGTTTGTGTAAGGTGTCACATTATTTTGATTTTAAGTTGGCAAAGCTCAATGTTCAATTGTAACTTTATGTTTATTAAACACCCATGTTGTTTATAGTTTGAGATTTTGAGATCACATGCATTAAGTAGTTATTGCATAGTTAATATGAAACCCAATTATTCTTTCAAAAAAAGATTGTGTGATCCTTTAAGTTTATGGAGAAACCATTCAATTCATGAGAAAAGGGTCTTCCTTGTACTATATTAATATGAGAGATTAAAATTTAACAAGCATTATTTATGTATATGTTGACCCATGTCTTAAATGTAAATCCATACTTATTAAGAACTTTGTTCTCATTATGGATTGCAAGTTTTACATAACATGTTTTTTTAAGTAAGAAAGGACCCTTCTATTACTCCATATAATTGAAAATAATTACAAACACTGCTCCTCGAAACAAGGAGTTAGGCCTCGTTCTGAAATCCAAAACAGGAAAGAGAAGAGAATATCCCATATAGAGAGATGAAATAGCATGGGAGCATCCCAGCCTCTTAGCGTGGGCTCTCTATCACACATACATACAGAACAGAGTAGACGCTGACTGAGCATGGACGTATAAACAACAAAAAGAAAAACCAAACCAACAAAGAGCCACAGCCAAGCAGCTATAAGAAGACTCGGCCTCATCCTGGGCATCGTTGTTGTCTTGCCCCCCATTAACATCCGCTTGACTGGTTTCTTCCATATTTGCATCTTCATCTCTCGGAATGCGGTGAAAGGGTGGCACTGAGAGGCAAAGCAGGATGCGCATATGGTCGAGGTTGTTCTCCGCTTCATCTTTAAACTTGCCTACTATGATGCAGTTGAGCTCGGCGTAACTCTCCCTCTCGTTCATGGAACAAGAGAGAATGAATTTAAGTTCCCAGTAGTGCAACATGACCACTCCATCTCTTAATTTCACTTGAAATTCACCAAATATCTCCTCCTCCATGGCAGCAATGGATTGTCAGATGTGAGTCGACGTCTCCTCATTGAACAACTGCTCCCATTGATCTTCCTCATTACCCCCTTCCCTTGTTGTCAGCTCTACCATTTATCTCCTGTAATGGGGCTTTCTTTCCCTCTTTCTCCTATGCACTCTGTCAACAGTGCCTACATGCGAGTGTTTCACCCAAACTCTGCCTCTTTGCGAGTGTTTAACCCAAACCGAGTCCACAATCTCCTTGGCGATGGAGTCACGTTGCTCCTTGGTTAAATAATGTGACGACACCTAGTAGGATATTTTAGCAATGCACACCCAGGTACATGAAATCGTCCATGTAGGATGATGAGAATATTTACCTGTCATCTCCATATTCTCCATCTGCGATGAAATCTCCTCAACCTAAAGTCCTTCCAAGTTCATTGTTATTGCGCTTTGCCTCTCAGCTGCCTGGAGGGTTCAATCCTCCCGTGTGAGACCCCTTCAACGATTTCATCCAATGCATCATGCTGCAGTGATGTCCCGTCCGATTGTATATTGTGATCCCAAGTCATACGTGCCAGTCTAGCGGTTGCGTCGTGGCCTTGGATCCTTGGCTCTATAATCGAAGCCCCTCCTTGTGTCAGCCCGCCATCGCTGCAACTGGCTACCTCTCTTCCTAACGCCTAACCCACATCCAAGGAACGCCAATCTCTCCTAGCTAAGGCGCACCAAGCCTTGCGATCTTCATGATTATGCAACTCATTCCAAGAGAAAGAAAGGAAGGTGGAGGATGCCAGGACGCCTTTGTTGGAAATAGAGTCCACTACCTTGTTTTATGCGCGTTTCACATGAGAGAAGACTGCAGCATCGTTGGCTTCCAAAGTGGTAGACAATGTCCTAAGTTTACTTTCCAATCGCTAATTCATTGATATTTTACCTGTCGGGGACCCTGCCTGTAGTTTTTTGGCCATGTTGACGATGAGTAGAGAGTCACCTTCTATAATGATAGGGTTATAATTTCATTGAATTTCCCATTGGAAGCCAAAAAGTAGCCCTTCCAATTCAACTGCATTGTTGGTGGTTGTGCCTATCGATTCCCAAAAGACTCCAAGAATAGAGCCCACACTATTTCTCACTACTCCCCCATAACCTGCGGGCCCTGGGTTGCCTTTAGAGGCCCCATCGAAGTTCAGCTTGAAGGTGCCCTCCTGGGGGGGGCATATTGAGGGAGAGCTTATTCTGATGGCAGATTGAACGTGCTTCCCTACAAAGGCTGGCATGGCACGAATCCTCCAATCTTGGAGAATTTGCATTTCTGCGCTATTGGTGGTGAGATCTGCATCCTTCCATCTCTCCAACCAAAGGGTTTCTTTGATGTGTCTTTTGATGGTTTCCCACACCTCCGTATTTGTTCTGGTTCCATCAGAGAAGGTGTTATTGTTTCTTTCGATCCAGACTTCCCATACCGCAAAACCTGGAAATATTTCCCATATTATGTTAAGGAGTTGAATGATGAATGGTTTGTGTGGCCATTGAGCTATCATGAGGTCCGGTTTACCATTTCTCCTTGCATTTTTCCTGAAGATTTGTTCTCCTTCCATATTTTTTATGCGAAGCTGCATTCGTCTAGGAGATGATTGGTCGTTTTTTCATTATTTTTGCAAAGGAAACACCAGTGCGAATCAATGCAACCTTTTTTCTTCCTGTTTCTCCCCATTAGAATGCGTTTACGGAGGAGAAGCCATAGGAAGGTAGATATCTTTAACCAAAGATTTGCCTTCCAAATTTTCTTCCAGTTGATGTCTTGGTCACTGTTGTCAGGAATAATGAGGGTATTGTCTACTTCTTTCAAGTTGTAAACTCCTGAGAGTGAGAAGCCCCATCTTATCTTATCCTCCCGCCTAGTGTTTTGAATTTGCCTTGCTTGCAGATCTTCTCAGAAGGCCTGAATGTCCTTGTTAGGGCTGATGCTCTGCCGCCACTCTTTATTTTTCCACCGCCTGTAGTGATATCCTAGTTGTTCTTATTCCCAGAAGGCATTAACCTTGTTGAGATTCCTTTGCTTTAACTGCTCCCAGAGAAAAGGAAGATCAAGGGAGTCCTTGAACGAGCTAAGTTGATGCCAAGAATCTTGGAAGAAATCTGTTGATTCCCCATCTCTAATCTCCCAAAAACTGATATCCTTGATTATATTACGATTGGCATTGGCAGCGTTCCATAGGCTTGAGCCTTTGATATTGCACTCGAATCTTATGAGGTTTTGTTTTGAATGATTCAGGGCATACTTCTTATGCCAGAGAGGGGCCCAAGGTTCGTTGTTGTGCGTGATCCACCACCACCAAAGTTTGGCATTGCCAATTTTGTTGCTGGAAACAGGGTCTCTCAAGCCTAATCCACCTTCCAATTTGGGCCTGCATAATGTTTCCCAGCCCACTAGAGCCCATTTCGTTTGATCCACTGAGCCTCCCCATAGGAATGTCCTTTGAAGTCCTTTGATCTTTTTCAGGATGGAGCTGGGGGCAGCTAGGACATAGAAAAGATAGAGGGGCATGGCTTGGAGGACCAATTTAACAAGGATAAGGCAACTGGGCATGTTTAGAGATTTGAAGGTCCAGTTTGAGAGTTTGAGTTTCATTTTGTCTAGGAGATCTTGCTAAGAGATTTTTCTTAGCGTGGAGTCGAATAGGGGAGCTCCTAGATATTTCAAAGGAAAATTACCTTCAACAAATTCAAGAATGCAAGAAATGTTACACTTCGTGATGTGACAGGCGTTAAAGAAAAAAATTTGGGATTTTTTGTTGTTGACTTCCAGTCCACTTGCTGTGAGGAAGGTGTTCAGGCAGTTTTTATTACTTGGGCCTCTTGAACCGAAGCAGTTCCAAACAACATAGTGTCATCCATGAATTGCTGGTGAGATTGGGGATCCAATCCTAGATGGGGGATGAGATATTTGAGCTCTTGAGATCCAATTTTTGCTTTTACCAGACGGCCAAGACCTTCCATCATGATTACGAATAAAAAGGGGGAGAGGGGGTCTCCTTGTTTGATACCTCTGGAAGGCTTGAAGGTAGAGGAAGGAGAGCCAGTGACAAGAATAGAAAAGAAAGCTAAGGAGGTGAGTTTTAAAATCCATCTTACCCAGGTGGGGTCAAAGCCAAAGGCTAAAAGGATTTTTCACATATAGATCTAGTTGAGTTTATCAAAGGCCTTAAAGAGGTCGAGCTTGATTAGTAGTCCAGGAATTTTTGTGAGTTTAAGTGAGTGGATAAGCTCATGGGAGAGGATGATGCCATCCAATATGAGAGAGAGAGAGAGAGAGAGAGAGAGAGAGAGAGAGAGAGAG
>LPNX010578114.1:7995-23036 GCA_001517045.1 Pseudotsuga menziesii
TCCCCTAAATCTAACCCCACCCAATCCCTTTAGTCCCTTGACAACCCACCACTCTCTATCCCTGTTATAGCTAATTTTACCACTCCATGTGAATCACTCTGGTATGGCCTTCACCTGTCCCTCTGTAGACTCCTTAGATCCCTTAGACCATTTCTTGTCCTTTTATGTTTTCTTGACCATCCTTATAAATATGTGAAAATTGATACACGTGACTTTTAAACCCCTAATTTCATATATACACGGGTTTGACCACTAAAACCGCGTACATCTGGATGTGTGCAAAATCCAAATCCTTTTGGATTTTTCCTTGACATGGATCTGACTCACATGCCTCCTGGCGTTCCATATGCCTTGAGATCGCTTGGATTCGACCTTTCATTGCCAATTTGAAAAGCTATATAAGGAACTCTTTGGATACATTGAAGGCATAAGAGAATTGAGAGCAAAGAAACTATAGTCCATTGTTGCCGAAACTTGTGCTTGAGTATGCATCCCTTTGTCCCTTGGAGCACTTTTGTGTTCTTCCCAATATTTCCTTTTGCTTGTGAGATTGCTATCGAGAGATGGAGGATTGAGCTGGTGGAGGCCCAAGTGGGGGATTCGGTTTCTCCAATTCACAGATGTGCCGACAAAGGTTGTATCCATTATAATCTCGGATTTTATATTAATAGAAATATCTTTTCCTGTCGAATAATGTATGTTTGAATGAATATTTTATCCATGGATGAATTCAAATGCTTATACATTGTTGATTATATATGATAGATTAGATCTAACACTAATATGTATAGTATGCTTGTCTTGTTTAGTTGTTGTTGAGGAAGTGATTGATCAATTCAAGCTGAAGTTGGAAAGCTCAATGGGGATCTACTTCAACCATCTGGAAGAAGGTACGAGGTCTGATCCTTTAGTGTTAGATATTTGATTTCTATTGCATATTGGAAAGGATTTATTTTTGGAGTCAAGCTGTCTGTTGTGGTACCCCAAGCCATAGGAATGTCTCTCTGTAACATAATTGGTGACTTCGCTGGGGAGTTCCTAGTAGTTGTCCTTTGGGGGTTTTCTATCGGCATTCAACGACTTTGAGTTGCTCCTTTTATCTTGTTTTTGTGTTGGGTTTGGGGGTAGGTTTTCCTGGTAGTGTCAGATTGGTGTGAAGTTTGTCTCAACTTGTCTGTTTCCCTTTATTTTTATGCATCTTTCTTCCTGTATGTGATTTTTTAACTCACAGTCGCGTATATATGTGGGTTTCATTGCTATTTCTGCATACACACGTGGGTTTACTACGAACAGTCACGTATGCCCTTAGTTTTGCCTTTTAGAGGAAGATGGATTGTTGTTGGGTGAATTTTGATGATTGCTAAGTCTCCTCTGATACTGCCAGAGTCTGCATACACCTCTATTTCTCACCAGAGACATTTTTTTTATGGTAAATTTCTTTTTTTGAAGAATGTTCTTCTCATTGCATTTTTTATTTTTTGTTTTGGGATTAGTGCATTAGATTTATTTTACCTTAGTACTTTTCTTGAGTCATTAGAGGAATTTTGGGGTCTAAAATGAGACTCCTAAGGAAAATAATAAAATAATAGTTAAAATAATAAAATAATATTGATTAATTTTGGAGGAAGAAAGAAAAAAACTACTTTTTGTGTTCGTATTTTCGACATATCTCCCTGTGTTTTTACTCAAATTTCGATCGAGAGAGTTCGTTGGATGCGGAATTTGATTTCACATACAACGATTACCCACACTGCATACTTTTGATGGACCCCGCTACCCCAAAAATAAGAAATACCTGAAAAAACGTGATGATGACATCATCATCACATTGTTTCAGGTATTTCTTATTTTTGGGGTAGCGGGGTCCATCAAAAGTATGCAGTGTGGGTAATCGTTGGATGTGGAATCAAATTCCGCATCCAACAAACTCTCTCGATCAAAATTTGAGTAAAAACACAGGGAGATATGTCGAAATTACAAACACAAAAAGTGGTTTTTTTTAATGACAAATATGTCAATTCAACCATTATGGTTGACTTATTTTATTGAAATTCTATTGGTTCTTGAATTCCAACTCACAAAAACTTATTTTGGCACTTTTTCTTATAAGGCCCATTTTAGACCCCAAATTTCCTCTAGTGGCTACTTGAGTGTGCTTGCATAGTCGGGGGGTTGTAGAGCCATTCTTTTGCTTTTATATCTCATTTTTATTTCAAAAAATCCAAAATATTTGCTTATCATTAGGCATTGCATCTTGCATTTTGCATACTACTTGCACTAGATTTGATTTGGAGTATTAGTCAGGATTTCATATAGGAAAGATTGTACCTATCATTTGAAGAAAATTGTGCATTTAACGTAGTAGCATACCCTGTTTTTCATGGAAACAATGCATTTTCATTGATTGTTAGGTGTGCATTTTGCTTCATGTTGTGTCATAATGCCATTAGTTTCACGGCCATATACCTCTTCTGAGTAATAAAGCCAATTAAATCAACGCTTAATTAAAATGAACTACACTATTTTATTTGATAGGGTTCACCAATAAGATTAGGTTTTAGGGTCTTCGAATAGTTCATTGTGAGTAAATTCTCCAAGACCACTAAACATCAACACGTATGTGTCTATCCAGGTGAGTGTGTGAAATTCCTTGGTATAACTTGTGTTTCTCAGGATCCTCCTCTCAAAAAGGAGTTAAGCACGAGGCAGTGTGAGCAGTTATTGATTGGGATGACCCCTAGTCATAACTGAGTAGCACCAGAGATATTTCCAGGATTGTATTCATATCTGGGGGCTCTTTCGAGAGTTTCAAGCTTTGCTACACTACCCATACGGTCAATCCCGCCTGTGACTGTCTGCTTAAGCATTGATTATATTGAGGTGACCTTAGTGGACTTACCTAGGATATCGAGGGGGTACTCTGCAGGGATTATTCTATGGGTGTCCTGGCCAGGTTGGGGTCGGACAGCACAGTCATTTTATGTGTTGAAGTTGAAGGCCACAATAATTGGTTACGTACCTCCGCTTGTTGTGTATGGGAGTCTCAAGTCTCTCCTAGGTGAGACATACTTGCTTCATTTGGGAGCTCACTTATCCTACCCTTGATTGCTTGTCTTTGGATTTATATTTTATTGGTGATTGCTCCGTTCACATTAGCTTGCCTAGGGTTTGTGTAGATAGAGAGTCTTTTATATTTTTTGAGTCATTGTGGATTCGGGTGCAACTCCTCACCATTCCCATTGTTTGGTAGGACTTATGCCTTCTACATCTCCTCTTCCTTTGGGAGAGAGAAATAGATAGTCTAGGCAGACTACTTTTCATATTGATTCACACACGATGGGAGACCATGTTGAAGGTATTCCTAAACCACCTTCTCCCATTCAAGTGGAAGATGGGGAGTTTACTCCTAACTATTATCCTTCATCTGATTTGACTGACTTAGTCCTATAATTTCTGAGATAGGTACTTTTCATGATAGACCTACTTACTCTAGTGTTGATCCCCCATTAACGCATCGCCGGTATGGAATGCTGGAAGATGATGAGACTCATTTTGAACTCGCGAGCACCAGTTCTGGTAGTTACGGTATGTCTAGTTTTCCGACACATGATTTGGCATTTCATGTCGATTGTGAGTTTGATCCTAACACTATGCCTGGGGCCACTCTCATTCCTTACCATGTAGATAGGTTTTGTAGCACAAGTCACATTGCACCTTCCATCCCGGTGGTGGAAGCTACATCGAATATTCCTCCTAGGTATAGGGTTAGTGATCCTTTCAGGATACCAGATCTGAGATGAGTGACTCTAGGGAAAAACACATACATAATTACACAGGTCCCTCCATCCTCTATCCCTAGTTCTTCGAATGTTCACCCTCCACCTCATTCATGTGGTCCTTCAGGTCAGAACGTTGCTACGAGTCATGTCCGTACTGCAGTTACTTGACCAGTTGTGTCTCAAGTTCAAGTACCGCCCATGGTTTTGGGAGGTCATGTTCATACTTCTAGAGGTCATATTACTACTTCCGGAGCGTATATTCCTACTTCCAGAATGTATATTCCTACTTCTGGAGCGTATATTCCTACTTACGGAGTGTCTCATGCGACATCTCACATGATGACTTATGGACCTTATTATGGGACGCAGTGTGGATAGGTTTCTTCACCTTATTCATGCGGGTATCAACAACCTGCTTACTCTCCAAACTACAGCTTTGTGGCTTCGAATAGTCAAGGTACACCACACTATGGTGCTTCTATGCCACCCTATATGGGTCAAATGGGAGGAGGGAACTATGGCGGAGGGCATGGTGGTTATGGTAATTAGACCTATGTGAATCAGAACTATCAGGGAGTGGTCCATTGACCTACTCATCCTAGGCTCCCTTTCCTCACAACATTGAATCTTTCTGACTTATTGAGATTGAAAAACGATCCTGTAGCTCATGACCCGGCTTGGCCGGCTGTCCCTATTAAGCTTCCCTCGGACATACCCAAATTCGAGGGCAAACTAGGAGAGGATCTGAGCGAACATGTTACTACCTTTCACCTATGGTGCTCTTTGAATTCCTTACACTAGGACCCAATCAGGTTTAAGGATGTTTCAATGCACCCTTATTGGGCCTACCACGAAATGGTATATAGAGCTACCTAGGGGGGCATTTTCTTTGTTCAATGACCTAGCGATGACTTTTATTAACCACTTCCAGCTACCAGTGCGTTATGACGTTGGTACGAAACTCTTGTCGACATTTCGAAAGGATAAAGCCAGACATATCTTGGATCATATCCAAGAGTGGTGAAGATGGAAAAGGTTGATTAAAGCCCTTATGCCGCTGGAATTCCTCCTTGAATGGCTCCTTAAGTCATTATTGCCTTATATAGCGAAGGATGTTTCTACATCCGGAGTGCAAAATGAGGAACAAGCCATTTTTAGGGCATAGGAACTAGATTTGATTTATGCTCAATCTGGTTTGTTATATTAGATCATTCCCAATCCTCCGCATTATAGTTTCAACCCCAAAGTTAAACCTAGACCACATGCCGATGGCATTGTTGGTTGTGCAAGTACGAAACCTGTGGATTCGGTTGCAAAAAAAGTCATTTAATTGTCAGTGAATCAATATTATTTGGGACAAGCCACGTCTTTTCCTCAACCCACCCAATTGGTGAGTGTGCTTTCGGTGCAATCGTTAGACTAGAAGGGTAACCAGTAGCCCGGACGGAATAAAAACAAGGGTAAGAACAATCGTAAGGGTGGGAATGGGAATGAAAATGCTAATAATAATGACAAGAACGACCATAATGTTGGGGGGGACAAGCAAGATAAATGTAAGGTTAAATTTTCTTGCAAGTTGTGTAAGGAAGATCACCTCACTTACTTGTGCCCTTGTATCGATGAAGCCTGAAGATTCTTAGCACACGGCCCAACTGTGCTGACTAACCCTTTACCTCACAATCAAAGTATGAACTCGAGGACCCATGATCAGTCTGGTGGTGATCAAGATCCATCGAAGGGTAGTGGTCGTCGTTGCATTAACATGGTATGTGCTGTGAAAGTTGTGACCCATGCGAAGGACTATGGTTCATCACAACCCAACCCAGGAAAGGAACTTAATCCACCAAGGACTCCTTTGTGTATTGAAAAACCTATGTATAAACCTAAAGTTGCACCTTGCATTCCTAAGAGAGTCCTTAAGTGTCTGGGGCACAATCCTAATGCCCGAGCTGCCCAGAACTATTCTACTATCGAGGATTTGGGCCACACTCCTTGTGCGATGTCTGCACTAAAAGTACTTCAAAGTTGTCCTTTGCAAAGGAGGAATTTGATTTCTACCCTTGGTGTGAATGATGATAATTTTTCTTCCATGATTAAATTTGAAATAGCAGGACTTCATCCTTGCTTTCCTTAATATGTGTCTCTTTTGATTCACGTAGAATGTCTTAAAATGACCGTCAAGCGCACCATGATTGACGAAGGTGCTGCTGCCTCTATGATGTCTTTATCATGTTGGAAGGGTTTAGGTTCCCCTGAGTTATCTAAATCTATGACCATGTTAACTGCGTTTGATGGGATATTGTTTTGGCTGCACGGGATCCTTCCTTCCCTTAACGTCCATTTGGGAGGGAAGACCATTGCGATAGAGGTCAAGGTGGTTTATGCGCCCCTTGACTATAATCTCTTGCTGGGTAGGAATTGGATGTATAGTATGCAAGTAGTAGCTTCTTCCCTATTTCGCGTTGTATACTTTCCTTTTAATGGGAAGACAGTTACAATTGATCAAATGTCATTCAAGATTCCATCGGTTATCGCATCTTTGGGAGCTTCGATCCCGATTGTAGAGCACTCTCAACCGGTGACTAGGAGTGTGGGTGTCGGCATGTATTGATCCCTCATCGAAATTTTTAGTTGTCCTGCACCTATTGTTATGATAGGGTCTAGTTTCGGCGAGGCTTCGACATCTGTGAGATTGGTGTCTTTTCGCATGAGTCATATGGAAGATCCTTGGATTCTTCCTACACCAAATACTTCGAGTGACAAAATCATGATGGACATGCCATTGCCTGCAAATATGGTAGCTTATCAAGGTAATATTGAGTGTGTTGCAGAGCCTAGTCTTCCTCTTCATGGACAGAGGAGGATGGCCCGTATGTGCTGCCTGCATTGGAAGTTCAATCTTCTCACGTGCACGATTGCCTTGATAGTGTTTTTCCTTCAAATGAAGCAATTATTGAGGCCATGTCAAGATTTGAGCCACCATGGGAAGAGCTCCATCATAGATCTTACTTTTTTCCCGATCTTAACCGCTTGGAGTGTGAGGACTTTAGGGAGGTTCTTAGTGAGAGAATTGGTAGTCCCATGGTTCCATTAAGCTCTACTGGTCTGATGGCTAATGGAAACATGGAAAATATATCTCCAATGATTCGTATCAATATCTCTTGCGATCCTGGTAGGATAGAGAATGTCTATATTGGGGCAGAATGTTCCCATGCTGAGATTCAAGAATATACCAAGTTGTTTAAATAATTTCATGATATCTTTGCTTGGTATTATGATGAAATGCCAAGTTTTGAACCTCGCATTGTTGAACATGATATTAATACTTATCCCAATGCTAAGCCTATTCAACAATGCTTGCTTGCGGTGAATCCTAGCAAAGAACCCGCGATTAAGGTAGAGATAGAGAAACTGTTGAAAGCCAGTTTTATCTATCTCATTTTCTTGACAGAGTGGGTTTCAAACCCTGTTCTGATTAACAAGAAGCAGGTAGCGATCCGCATATGTACTGATTTCCGTGATTTGAATCGTACCTGTCCTAAGGACAATTTCCCCACACCATTTATTGATCAAATTTTTGATGAGTGTGCAGGTAGTAAGGTTTTTTCCGTTATGGACGACCTTTCCAGATACAATGAGATACAAATTAAACCTGAGGACCAACATAATACTGCATTTATTTTTTCGTAGGGAACTTTTTAATATCAAAAAATTCCTTTTGGCCTTAAGAATGCCAGAGCTACTTTTAAGCAGGCCATGACCTTGATCTTCCATGATCTCAAATCGATTATCGAAGTATTTTTGGATGACCTTGCTACTCATTCTCGTATGAGAATGTGTTATTCCTATCATTTGAGATTGGTATTTAAAAGGTCCTGCCATTATTTACTCAGGTTAAATCCTCACAAGTGCATCTTTTGTGTGAATTTTGGTCGCTTATTAGGATTCATCATTTCTAAAGAGGGTATAAGAGTTGACCCTTTGAAGGTTGAGGCAATACTTTAGTTGTCTCCCCCGAAAAGTATTTGTCATCTTCAATGTTTGCAGGGCATGGCAAACTTCTTACGGAGATTCGTTGTCAATTTTTCCAATTTGACTAGAGGTTTCATGCATATTTTGAAGAAGGACACCACCTTTCTTTGGGATGAGTGAGCCCAGGAGTCCTTTGATGCGCTCAAGCAAGCCCTAGCATCGTCCCCTGTGATTAGTCCCCAAGACTATAGCCGTGATCTCCTACTTTATGTGGCTGCATCAATGGAGATGATTGGTATGGTTTTGGTTCAAGAGGATGAGGAGCTCCAAGAGCATGTCATATACTATCTAAGCCAAAATCTTATTGACGTGGAGATACGTTATTCCCATGTTGAGAATCTTGCCTTAGCTACCGTACATGCGGTTCAATGGTTGAGACATTATATTCTTTTTTGCTAGACCTTGGTTGTATCCCATGTCAATCCATTTCAATTCATCCTCACTTGTAGGATGACTGGAGGAAAATATAATAAATGGATTTTCATCTTACAAGAATTTGATCTCGAGTTTGTTTCAGAAAAATCAAAGAAATTGTTAATTTTTACGGAGCTTATATTGGATTTCCCAAGCAACGCCGAGGAGTTGGTTTGTGAAGATACGTTTATTGATGAGCACATCTTATTAATATCAACTTTAGACCCATGATATGGGGAATCATTATATATTTACAAACATTGAAGGTCCCTACTCACCTTTCACGATATGAATGACGACGGTTACGTCACGTGTCTAAGAATTACCTCATAGTGGATGACACTTTGTACCGCCATGGGGTAGATTCCATTTTACGTCGTTGTTTAAATCATGAAGAGGCTGAGGTAATGCTGAATGATTTCCATGGAGGGGCATGTGGTGGTCATTTATCAGGGATTTCTATAGCCCAAAAAATCTTAAGAGCGGGTTATTTCTGGTCATCGATCTTTAAGGATTGTGTAGATGCGGTCAAGAGGTGCCACCCATTCTAGTTGTTTGCATGTAATATGTGCTTGAAACTTGCCCCATTACATCCCATCATCACCATTGGTCCCTTCACTAAGTGGGGACTAGATTTTATGGATTGCAACCCAGCTTTAGCTGGGGGGCATCATGATATCATAGTGGCTGTCGAATACTTCATGAAATGGGCTGAGGCTATGCCTATAGTTAAATATGATGGTGAGACAGTCATGCACTTTGTATTCAACCAGATTATTACTCGCTTTGGGATTCTGAAAGAGCTTGTCACTGACCATGGCTTGCACTTTCAAAATCGTATGATGGAACAGTTGGCATCAAAGTTATGGTACAAACAAGAGCATTCCTTCTCTTACTACCCTCAAGTGAATGGACAGGTAGAAGCAATGAACAAATCACTTAAATCCATTCTCCAACAAACCATCTTACAAAGAAAGCATAATTGGCACATTATTTTATATCCTGCTTTGTGGGCGTATAGATCTGTTGTTAAGACTGCCATGATTTTTTCTCCATATCAACTTGTACATGGAGTGGATTTGGTATTTCCGGTTGAGTGTGAAATTCCTTCTTTCAAGCTAACCATAGAGCTCTTACTAGACACTTTCCCGTTGGAGGAGCATTTGGTCCACCTTGAGCAACTTGATGAGTAGCGTCGAGATTCCTTAGTGGCTCTAGAGGTAAATAAGCGTCATGTAAAGGTCCAGTACAATAAGTCTATCCATCCACAGAGGTTTAGTGAGGGAGACTTGGTCCTTTTGTGGGATCAACAAAAATAACCGTTGGGGGCAGGAAAGTTTAACCACATGTGGCATGGTCCTTACGTCGTCAAACATGTGTTAGAGAAGGGCACTTATGAGTTAGTGGATTATGAGGGAATAGCCTTGGCAGAGCCTAGAAATGGGCTCTATCTCAAAAAGTACTATGCATGATTTTCAGCCAAGGCTGGTTATTGTATATTACTGTACAGCTTTGCATAGGTAGGTATTTTTCTTATAGTGATCGGGCTTGTGATTAGTTTCTGTTTCTTTTGGAAGATGTCAATGGAATATTCCACCTTCATAGGATTTGTGGATGGTGCGAGCCATCACACTCAACAGTCAGCCTCTACTGCTTGGGTGATTTATACTCCTACAGGTAAGGTATTGTCTTCAGGAGGCGTATGTTTATGGCCATCTTCAAACAATGTTGTTGAATATAGTGTTTTTATTGAGCTTTTATGGGATTCCATTTTACATGGCGTTCTCTGTCTTGAGGTACGTCTTGAATCGAAATTAGTAGTGTCACATCTTAATGGTTTGTACCATGTTAGAGATCCGACATTATTAAGAAGATTGTTACGTGTGAGATTATTAGGATGACAATTTGACAATATAACATGCATACATATTCCAAGAATTAATAATCAAGTTGCTGACTCATTTGCTAACTACGTGTTAGATTGGCATTTGTTTCATACACAATAAGCTCATCACAAAAATAAATTTTTACACGTAAGTAAATAAACCGATCATCATAAAAGTTTTTTAAACATCCAAAATGTGGTAATACATAGTGTCATAATACAAAAATGGGGCTCTCGAGCCACCAAGATATAATACACGGTAATACAAAATGTATCACTCCCAGGTATCTAATCCTGTGGAGGAGGAGGGGGGTTGTGATTGTTGAATGTCACCATGGCTTTAGCTAGCCGTCGAAATAGCTGCAGCCATGCTCGTGGTACACCCACCACCTAGTGCTACATGGCCTCATGTAAGTCCTCGACTTGCACCATGGTTACTCTGTGTGTCAGCGTCATGAAGTTGGTATGAATGCTTTGGAGCATCCGTTCCACATCCACACCCATGATATTGTCTCCTCTTCCCATCCGTCTATGACAAGGGAAGCCTTAAGGCCACCGTGGTCCCACATCTGCATGCATATGGTAGATGTCACTATGTGTTGTCACCCAGAAACATGTCTTTTGATTCCACATAATCAGTAAACATAAAAAAATTAAATAACTCAAAAATTTTAAAGAGAGGGTCGAGATTCATTACCTATGTCACTGTATGCCGATCCTGGTGGTAGCAGCATGTCTCGGTCTCCCCAGAAATCTATCCCTGCATAGGGGTAGTCATCGATAGCAACTATCTGTTGTCGCCACCACAGGAAGAAATCAACTGGATAGGGGTTGGACACCCTACCTCAAGCCAGTCTGCGCATCGCATCTACCCAATGCCATTGGGCCAGATCTCGAAACCCATGTAGAGGAACATCAAATATAGGGCTCAAACCTAGAACACACTTGAAGAAAAACATGCTCAGTGTGTTGCTGAAATTGAAGTTTCACACTCTACCCATCTTGCACTCACTGAGCTAGTGTTTCATGTTTCCCAATAGCGCAGTGCTCCAATCATATACCATGGGTCTCATGCACTCCACTGCATAGAACATCAGAGGCCATGAGATCTGGTGGAGTGAAGCTAAGCCTGCTATCTTTCCCAGTGTTAGTAGGATGGCCTTTAGACCTAGCACTTGTATGGAATTAGTTGGGATCTGACTCCCCACCTTTTCCGTGTCTAGATAGCAGTACACCGCAATGTACTCATCTATAGTCAGGCCACCTTTGGGCCCGTGAGAATGTAGTTTCACTACTTCCCCCTGTCGGGAAAGTCTAGTAATAAAGTATATGTCCTCCACTTCTATGGTGAGGGACATCCCATCTATCTAGAATGACTCTGAGTCTGGATCCCAGTAGTCAACTAACATCTACAATACTCCTCATTTGGCCCTGAACCCATCAAGACACCAAAATTTGTAAATCCCACATGCACATAACGCTTGTTCAGCCATTAGATTTGCCCTTACTGCCTCTTCTACATCATCATGTTCACGTTCTCTCCATTCTAGGACCATCCTGCAAAAAAAATTTGAATTTTGTCCATTAGAACACCTAAAAAATCTTAAGCACGGCTGCATACACGTCTGTTTTCCAAACAGCCACTTATGTACATGGCTTTGGGGGCATTTTCCATGTATATCCAGCCCTATACATGGAAAAACCCTCGATTTCCACGTGGGCCGTAGTGCTTATTTTAGAATGGCCTAGAAAATCAAATACACCATGGAATTTGGCAAAATTTGCATCAAAATGAAAGAGTAGAGCATGGGTAAGTACCTGGAAAGAAAAGGTAGTGGATTCCACCGGCTTGATCTCCTAGAATTCAATGTTGAAGTTCTTAGCTCAAATGGGTAAAAATTTCAAATGTTTTATAATGTTTTGAATTTTTTACTATTTATAGAATTTTTTCAAATTTTTGAAATTTTTTACCCCCTTTCCTATAGTTTGGACAATTTCTAATCCTTTTGGACCTTTTTTGGACTAATTTATGATGTAGGAGACATTTTGAGTGTCGTTTCAACTGTTGGATTGACCCGCTCGTACCGATTTCAGGTATCATGTCTAAACTGACATATAGGTTAGGTTTGATCACTGTTTTCATTTTGCATGACCTTATGACCATTTCATTATAGCCTTAGGTACGAACCCACTCGATTATGCCACGGAACCTTCTTACTATTTTAGAAGTGGCATGATAGGAGTGGTAGAGCTTGACCTTACATGGGTACCCTAGTTAGTACCTTATTTGCATTTGGTGCCCATGCTGACATTTTTTCCCTTAGTGTGTGGGAGTCCATTGTATACTATGGCCATGACATTTCAAAAAGCATCATACTCCTCCTGATCTTTTGCTGGCCTATTTCCCTTAGGACTCCTTTATGTCAAGTTGTAAATGCATTATCATGAACTTTGCCTTCCCTATTGAGCCTTATGCCAGCTTCCTTGACATTGAGTTTCAGCCATATAGCCCAAGGTTATCTCAAGTCTAGCCATGCAGAGCCATTTTATATATCTGTTACAGCCCAAAAAAATCAAAAAACCAAAAAGCTGGACAAGGAAAGATGCTATCCTTTGGAAGCTGTCGAGTTGTGTCACCTTTGAACAGAGCAATGTGTATCACATCCATTGGTTGGGTTTATAGTTTGACTTTAGGAGGTGTACTCATTGATCTGAGTCTATCTCCACCCACTGGTTAAGCTTCCATCCCCCATGGAGCCTCTGTCAATGCCTCATGTGTCACAGAGATGCCCCAGTTTTGTATATCGAGACTATGCTGCCTTTATTCAGTCACCATTTGTCATTATGCTCTTGTTTGAAGGAATTTGAAACCTGATTCAGCCATTCCTTGGTTGTCTTGACTTTGCATGTCAGCCATTCCCACTACAGTTACTGGTTGGTGCACCTTATGATCGAGTCCTTCCACATTATACAGCTTTGCTTGGTACCTCGTGTTGGATGATGGGGGATGCCTTAATTCCCTCCTTTCAGTGGATCTCATCACATCAACTTTAGATCATTTATTATAGGATTGGAATCTAGAGTCATTTTTGAGTGCCTTAAGACTTGTAGTCATCAGTGCCAGGTTCTCTCACCATCGACAGTTTTGGGAATACATCAATGTCCCATGATCGATGGATCCTCTCAAGTGTTCTACCTCAACACATTTATTCACACTTGTTAGTTTGCACTCTAGTACCTTAATTCCCATTTTCATTATCGGTGGGTGATCTCGTATCTATTAACAGTATACAGCAATGACCGATAATCGGATGATGGACTACTATGTTCGAGCTCGACACCTCTATTCACATAGTAGGACATGTACTCATAGCGGTTTGTGTAGAAGACCTTCCAGATTGGTGGCATCTCTTATATGCTACCTCCTTGATCGTGCCAGTGTTCATGAGATTTCAGTTGTCGTGACTTGATTCTAGTATATGTCAGACATTTCCAGCTATTATGGATATCATGATCCTTTGTATATATTCATCATGGACATTCTAATTTATGTATATTGTACATGGCAATGACCACTTATGTGATATTTTGTATCATGCCTATTCATGGCCATTGTACTCTTATGTATCCAGTACTGCTATATGTATTTGCAGTTATGTACAGAGTTGTATCATTGTACTATGCTGATTGGGTGGTCGGTCTTCCATCGCTCTGTAGACTCCTTAGACCCCTTGGACAATTTTTTGTCCTTTGATGTTTCCTTGATCATACCTTTAAACATGTGAAAATTGATACACATGACTTTTAAACCCCTAATCGTGTATATACAAAGATTTGACCCCTAAAACCACGTACATCGGGATGTGTGTAAAATTCAAATCATTTTGGAGTTTTCCTTGACATGGATCCGACTCGCTTGACTCCTGGCCTTCCATATGCCTTGAGATCGCTTCGATTCGACCTTTCATTACCCCTTTGAAAAGCTATATAAGGAAATCTTTGGATACATTGAAGGCATAATAGAATTGAGAGGAAAGAAACTATAGTGCATTGTTGATGGAACTTGTGCTTGAGTCTGCATCCCTTTGTCCCTTGGAGCACTTTTTTGTTCTTCCTAAGCTTTCCTTTTGCTTGTGAGCTTGCTATCGAGAGATGGAGGATTGAGGTGGTGGAGGCCCAAGTGGGTGATTCAGTTTATTTGATTCACAGACATGCCAACATAGGTTGTATCGATTGTAATCTCTAATTTTATATTAATAGAAATATCTTTTCCTGTCCAATAATGTATGTTTGAATGAATATTTTATCCATGGATGACTTCAAATGCTTATACATTATTGATTATATATGCTATAATAGATATAACACCAATATATATAGTATGCTTGTCTTGTTTACTTGTTGTTGAGGAAGTGATTCATCAATTCAAGCTGAAGTTGAAAAGCTCAACGGGGATCTACTTCAACTGTCCAGAATAAGGTACGAGGTCTAATCCTTTAGTGTTAGATATTTGATTTCTATTGCATATTGGAAAGGATTGCTTTCTGGATTCAAGCTGTCTGTTGTGGTACCCCAAGCCATAGAAATTTCTCTCCATCATAGTCCCTATCTTTCACTCTCTCCTCACCATGTCTTCCGCTACAACTAACATCCCCCCTCCTCCACTATCTCTCACTCTCCAAACCATCTAACTACACCTGAACAGGACCCCCATATATATATTCCCCAACCCTCTCTCTCTCTCTCTCTCTCTCTCTCTCTCTCATGCACACACACCCAGAGACCTCCATTTGTTTCCCCTACCATTGACACCCTCCTCCTCCACTCTATCTCACTCCCCAACTCATCCATATACACCTAACCCACACCACCATATCTATTCCCCAGCCCTCTATCTATCTGTCTCTCTCTCCCTCTCTCTCACACACACA